>JAOTRH010439258.1:16871-33367 GCA_034768845.1 Heliamphora exappendiculata | reverse complement strand
GCGGCAGCTATACCCCATGATCCATATGAATAGGATCACCAATTGGGGTAATGCAACCTATGTGAATCATGGTCTCCAAAGATTACGTATCATGCACTTAAAGAATCTGCAATAAATAGTTGCAGAATCCCTACTATGAATAAATATAGTGGCATTCACATCAACAAATCAATCTATCTTTTCAAGGTCCACCACTCTGCCCCCCTCTTTAAACCCGCACCTTGAACCAATAAATAAAAACAAGCAAAACAAAGAAAATACTGAAAAAATGACAAAATCAAAATAGTACTGTCTGTTCTAGAAAACTCCCAGGCATGGCTTGTGTTGAAAGGATTAGGACTCAGGAGGGTTTAAAATATAGTTCCACACCAAATCTCACCAATCATTTAAACGAAATGAATAGTCTTTCAAACTTGTTATTAAACACATGCCTATTATTAAGTTTGATCTATTAACATACGTATTGAATCATGTGGCTTGATTCAAGAAACATGGACCATTACATAGATAGCGACCTACTTGTTTTTTTCATTCCAGCATCACGCCCAATTCATAATAACACTGAAGCAATACAATTTTTGATAGCTCTACCTTTATATTAAATCATGAACCATGTGGCTTGGTGATGTAGCCAATAATTTGGTAATAAAAATTTTTAAGAAGTTTTTTTTTTTTGGCACCACTTGTTTTGGCACGCTTTTATATATTTAGTCTAAATCAAATTTATTTTAAATTTATGTTTTTAGGTTAATTTTTGCTAATTAGAAATTTGATAGGATTCAATTTCCTTAATAGATTGATTCCTTTTATTTAAAACTTTACCATTATAAATAAGTTGTACTTGCTTTATGGCCATTCGGTGGTTGATTAATAAAAATTGGAGTGTTTTCTCTTTTTCCAGATTCTTTTGTATTCAGTGTAAATCAACAAAGATTTTGATGTCTTTAATTCTGGTATTCATAGAGAATCAACAGGTTTAAAGAAGGTTATTACTTTTGGTATTCGTTTTCGAATCAACGAACTCAAGTTTTTATATTTTTTTTCTTTCTTTTACATTTTTCGCTGCATTAGTTGGTATCAGAGCTTGTGATCGAATCTGGATCATGGTATGAAAAAGAGTTCGTGGTAATCAATATAATGTTATTGAAGATGTATATACACGAGATGTTCGAGCGAATGAAAGAAGTACTCTTGTGGAGCATATTGCTGCTTTGATCAACGATCCACTAAATCCACGTCTTTTGAAAGAGGATGTGGTTGAGTGGCCATTCACTTTAAATATTATTCCAGATTGTATTGTAGATTGGAATAAACCATCAATTTTTTACGAAGAACCATTTAATATTGAGGAGATTAAAAAAGAAGATAACAAAAAAATAGTGCAGAAAAAAGTTGCTTCACCATCATTGGTGTTGCAAACTGCCATGAATTGGGCTACTCTGAGTTACAGTTTTAAGAGAACTATTTTATTTTTGATAACAAAAACATTGTTGAAGTATTATCTTGTAGGATTTTATTGGAGAACATTAACCTAAAGCACAAAACAGATGTGGACAAGCAATAATTTATCAAGTTATTTCAAGTCATGGAAACTCGAGGATGAATTTTCTCACGTTGGGGAGAATGATGTAGCCAATAATTTGGAAAAGTTTAATTTTGGTAATAAAAATTTTTAAGCAGTTTTTTTTTAGCGCCGCTTGATTTATTTAGCACATTTTTATATATTTTTAGTAGTCTAAATCAAATTTATTTTAAATTTATGTTTTAAAGTTAATTTTTGCTAATTAGAAATTTTATAGGATTCAGTTTCCTAAATAGGTTGATTATTTTTATTTATAATTTTACTATTATAAATAAGTTGTATTGGTCTTATGGCGCCATTCGGTGGTTGATTAATAAAAATTGGAGTATTTTCTCTTTTTCCAAATTCTTTGGTATTCACTATGAATCAACAAAGATTTTGATGTCGTTAATCCTGGTATTCATAGAGAATCAACAGGTTTAAAGAAGATTTTTGCTTCCGGTATTAGTTTACGAATCAACGGCCTCAAGTTCTTATATTTTTTTTCTTTCTTTTACGTTTCCAGCTGCATCACTGAGTCCATTCCTGAAGTGTCAATTGGATTGCAGAACCAAAGAAAAAAAAAAGGTATGCTACAACTGTCTGTATTCAGAAACATATTCTTACAAGAGCCCTTTCCAATTTAATAAATTGTTGCACTACCTAAAGTATACAAGACTCAGAAATTCACTTGGATAAGGATAAGGGACAATGTAAAGTTCCCGAGTCACAAGTCTAAGACTTAGTGTTGTGACAGCAAAGTAATGTAAATTTTTATCAAAATCAAGATTGCTATGAAAAAAAGGAGACTAACCTTGGCATGCAGCACACCATTGGATACCAAGACAGATCTATCAAATACACAATATTTTCCACCATCCATGCGAGAAACTGCCCCACCAGCTTCTTCAACTATCTGCAGAAATGTAAATGAGGTGGATGCAAAATAAGACAGTTTTTAAACATGAGAGAATTAGGTTCCCATAACTCAGGGTTGATTATTATGATCTTCAATGGGGATTTCCTGTAGGCAAGAAGAGATTGTAAAGCATTTGTATGGATGGCATCCCCTTTATGCCTCATTTATATCGTTGTTTTTACTTATCGAGAGAGAGAGAGAGAGAGAGAGAGAGAGAGAGAGAGAGAGAGAGAGAGATTGTAAAGCATTTGAGTTAATTGTGGGCTTGTTTATCCCTGAAATCTCAAAATCTCTCATACCATAACTCCATTTCAAATGCTCTCTAAATGCTTGGAGTATGCTTAAGCCAGTAATTTGTGAATTTAATTTGAAGAATTTAACATCGAAGTTCCTTCTCACCTTTTATTATATTTTAATGCAAACTAACCGTAAAAAACATCATCCTGAAATTGGCTTTGGACAGTGTGCAATGAGGCAGAGAAAAAGTCTCTTCCATTGAGTAAGAGTTTCATGGTGTTCAATGTCATATTCACAGTTTGAATGCCTCCAATAAGGTAGTGAAAGAAAGTTTGAATGCCTCCAATAAGGTAGTGAAAGAAAGTTTGAATGCTCTTAGCACTTACAGGATCACAAGGGAGGAAGCATGCATCTTATTGAGTTTGTTGTTCGGCACAAAATGAAGGGCAACAATACTTCTCTAATGTACTTGCAACCGTCTCACGCAATTTCTAAGGAAGTCTATATAATTAGGTGGCGAAATTTACAGAATTTTTTATTTTATTTTATTTGATAACTAAGCAAGAGTATATTGAAAGGGCATTAAGAGTAAGCAAGAGTATATTAAAGGGGTATAAGGGAAAACCACCCTATTCAAAACTCCTGCCAAAAGAGGACAAAAAACAGCTTTACAAAAAATAATTCACTCCAAAGCCAAAAGAATCTATAAAATCTAATGTACCAAAAATAGATTGCAGCCTTCTCTCAGATAACTAACTATACTAAGAACAACACCCTTCAATCTGAACAACGGGGAGTTGCCCCGTCAAAAGACCTCCTATTCTGCTCCAGCAGAGTCCCACGAAGGAGCTAAACAGTAATGAGGCACCAATCACATCACAATCAAAGATGTCAATTGCTAAGCCCTGCTTTGATTCCTCAACTCCCTCCCATCCACCCTGTCAAAATTCTATCCACCGCTTTCTCAAAAACCTAGCCAACCGCAAAAAAAAAAGAATAAAACATACCTGCACAGCTCCCTTGTGAAGTTACAATGGATAAGAATGTGGGAAATGGACTCCCCCTCCTTGCACAAGCAACACTAGTTAGTCAAAATGTGCTCCTTCCGAATAAAGTTATCAATAGTGAGAATCTTCCTGTGAGTATCATACAAAACCCCAAGGAGAGTCTGCAGCTAATTCATCTTCCAATCTTGCACATCCTTTCTCAGCTCAATGTTCCAAAAGAACAAATCAGAATATCTCCGAGCATAATTCACAAGCGCACCATGTCCCTAGCCAAAGGAAAACTACCTACAAGTGAATGTCGTACCCAAAGCCACATCATCGCACCACACATCTAACCAGAAGTTAACACGGTCTCTACTCCGTACATCAAAAAAAATATGCTTCGAGGACTCATCCCCAATTTTCTTGATACCTTCCAAACTCACCTGCCATAAGAGTTAAATACCCAAGGAGTACCCTAATCACCCCTTAAGCATCTATATTTACATTAAATCACCCTCCTTTAGCACCAGTCTCTCTCCACCGAAAATCTCCACAACCACTTCCCTAAGAGAGCTACGTTGAAAAGGATCAACCACCTAATGTCGAAGCCCCCCTCCTTCACAGAAGAAGAAATTGTACACCAATCCACCAAGTGATAATGACAAAACTAACATGTCTAATCTCCTTTTATTTGAAATCATGATTTCAAAAATGGGTCACAAATGTTATGTTACTAATGGTAGTAAGGATATGGGTTACTCCAACCACACGTTGCGACTGCTATAGCGGTGAAATTGATTTTCCAATGCGTAACAGCCGCGGCCATTGCTTAAAGCTCGTTTCAAGTCGTGTGGTGCCATTATGCCCTCTACAATCATTACACAACAATAGTAGTCAGCACTCAACATATGTTCATTTTCTCCCTTTCAGCCTCTATTTTGCATGTATTCACTCAACATTGTAGATTAAACATACCCTTTTTTCCAGTTATAACTACATATGTTTGCTATTTGTTTAACTTGAAGAGGTGTATCAAATCTTAATAAAATAAGAAATTGCCTATATACTAAATTTTTATTATATATTTACTTATGTTTCTTATTTAGCATATGCAACATGGAAGTTTGAAACACAACACTACACTCAAAAGTATATAATTGTTAATTATATAAATTACAATAAAATTTTGCAGGATAAATTTATTACACATGAAATCAATGATTAATAGAAAATATGTAAAACTCTTTTAGTGGCAACTTACAGATATCATAAAATTTAATACACATATTGCACCACGTTTGAAATACACAACTTACCAAAAACCACTTTAAACCCCTACAAATTTGATTCCAAAATAAAAACGTGTCAATCAGTATGTTATCATAAAGTAATGTGAAAATAGATCAAAGATTAATGGCTTGGGTCGCCACCATTGTTACACTACCTCTGTTACACCTCGAAATTGTGTAGCTACACAATTACTAACTACAACCGTTTTTGAATCCTTGATTCAAATATTCTTGTACTTAGTGCGAGAAAAAGTAAAAGTTGAAGATGAAGAATGAATCTTGACACGAACTGTACGAAGATGTGTAAATTTTTTCAAGAAGATTCAGCAAATAGGTTAGATCTAATACAATAACATCCCCCTCTCATATGACTCAGTGGGCAAGTTGTTCTTTAATAGCGAGGGTTTTAAATTGCGGTATTAGTCGCGTATAATGGGCATCGTGAGAATCAGTCAGTTTGTAATGGAAATTGATAAATGCGCTCGTGGATTTTTTTCAAGAGCTAGCAAATGACATAAACTCATTGATAAGCGTATCCTAACTTATTTACTACAAATTGAATGTTTATAAATGTTTTTAATAAAAAATTTCACACTGAGCTTTGAAAATGAAGTTAGAGTTCTAGAGAGAAAAGCGAAACCAAATTATTGGGTTATCTCGTGTCACGAATCAGGAGTATCATCCAATACGATACCAGAGTGCGTGTCCAAATCATATGCCTGAGATACCGTTACGTAACGGCCAATACATAAAGGTATCGGTGATATTTAAAACAATGGTAATAGCTTAAACAAAATTTAAAAAAAAAACACGAAGCAAACTAACTCTCTAAGTTGGAGTAATTTTTCGTGCTGATCGAACAAGTGAACCAAATATATTAACATTGTAAAATTTTAAAATTCCATTCTTACCCAAAATTTGGCCCCAAAAAAAGCATCTTGGAAAGGCAAGAACAGCGAAAAAAAATGGAAATGAAAAGATACCCGAAGTGACCAAACTAACCTCTTACATCAAGTAAAAGACCAATTTTGATGGCAGTACCGAGTTATCCTAGTCAAAAGATTTATAAGTTATTTAAGCAGACAATTTCGATAACAAAAGGAATACAACTCATTGGTGAGATTCAAGTTTTGAACACCGCAAAATCAATTTGTTGAGGAATGATTGTTTCTTAAACACTTCCCTCATCTATGTGCATGTTGAAAGTGATTTACAAATTGTAATTGGAATGACATCCAAATAAGATGGTGGTCAAAAGATTTTAATTTACTCCTGTAAAACATTGTCATCTAAAACAATTGTAATTGTAATACTAATTCACTTGTTTAAAAAAAAAAAAATTTTAAATGCGTAGACCCAATTAGTAAAAGTTGTAAAATAGTGAATAGAAAAATGATATAGGCATCTTACCCCCAAAAAATGATATGAGCAGTAAAAACCAGTGATTCAAACCACATGCATGTAACTGGGAAAAAGATGCATGGTTGCATACATGGGTATATATGGATTTTGAAAGCAAAGATGTCCAAGTCTAGTCTCCCAGCCTTTAACACAACTGTTCCGTAGATATACAGAAGAAAAAATAAGAAATCTAACCGAAAGTAAGATGTTACCAAAACACCCGCAGCCATATCCCACGGTTTTAGACGATATTCCCAATACGATTCTACAATTCCAAGAGCTACATGGCACATATCCACTGCAGCAGCTCCAAGCCTTCTCACGCCCTATGCATATAAATGCCATAACGAGGGAGAGAGATGATTACATAAACTTTAAAGAACAAAATCCTCCACCGATAGTCATTCCTATCTATGATATACGTGGAAAACAGTTCTTACCCGGCTGACATCAGTAAATTCCTTGAACAAGTTAATGTTGGTTTCCCATGCATCATCATGCTCATATCCAAACCCTGTAACAAGTAGCGATTGCTCCACCTAAGAAAACAACCAAAAGAAGGCGAGTTGTAAAAATGAAATTCCAACTTTCAGTTCGACCTAAATCAATGCCTTTCTGTGATTTTTGCTATAAACTAACCCTACTAAAAGAAGTCATTCACAAGTATCTATTTTTAGCTAATTTTTCTCTCAATGAAAACTCTTTTCAACTTTTCCCATGACAGCATTTTGGGAGAAAAAAAAACCAAAAACAAAAGACAGCGCCCAACCATGCCAAAAAATGTGCTCCCTTATTATGAGCCACTGTTAGAGGTAAGAGACGCAACTGATAGCAAACAAAGTAAAGAATATTATTATTGCTTATCATCAAAGAGTTACAACTAATGATAAATTACATAGTATATATAAAGAAAAATCAAAAAAACCCTAATTAGTTTTAAATGACTAAGCTACCCGTTAAGTAACAACTAACAAATAAATAACAAAATAACCAAAAAACCCTAATTAGTCTTAAATGACTAAGATACCCCTTAAGTAACAAATAATTAACAAAATAACTAAAAAAACTACACTTTCACACCTCCTCAAACTCATGATGCGAGCTTGGTGAGCAGTGAGAGTTTGCAAAGTAAGAACAAAAAATGAGCCGAAGTATGAGTCTTGGTGAAGAAATTGGCAAGCTACAACGACAAGGAGATGAAGGGGAGATCAATAGTACCAACCTGAAGATTATGATGAACAAAATGAGTGCTATATACGTTCATAGAAAACAGAGTTATGTGCTATCTGGATTATACTCTTATTACCACCGTAAAAAGAAGTAGGAGAAAAGAGAGAAACACCCAAATTAGAGAGGGGCCAACAAAGCCAAACAATGTCAGTAATAGCATGAGCTATAGTACGATATTTAGCTTCCGCAGTAGAACGAGCAATAACAGACTATTTCTTACTTTTCTAGGAAATGGGAGAGTCACCAAAAAATACATAAAAGCAGTAGTAAACTTGTGATCAGATGCATCACTAGTCAAATCAGTATCAGTATAAGCCCGATGAGGCAATGATGAAGACAAAGACAAAAATAGGCTCTAAAAAATAGTACCACGAACCTAACGCAAAATGCGAAGCAGAACTACCCAATAGTGGAGCGAGAAGCCGAGAAAAATTGATTCGCTACGTGAACAGCATACGCAACATTAAGATGAGTCATAGTAAAATAAACCAAAACCCCAACCAACTCTCGATAGACAATGGAATCCTTAAGTAAAACTCTATCGAAATGAGATAACTTAGCATGCAACTCAATAAGAATATTAACAAACTTATCATCAGTGAGACGAGCACGGTGGATCACGTCATTTGCATATTTTGATTGAGATATATGATAACCTGTGGGGGAAGAAGAAACCTCTATACTAAGAAAGTATTACAAAGGACCCAAATCTTTTATCTCAAATCCATAAAACAAACGTTTTACCTCATAAATAACACCAAAATCAGAACCAGTGATAATCATGTCATCTATATATAGCAACAAAATAACCATCCCAACTGGAGAGTGACAGAGAAAATGGCAGAATCATAAAGACTAGGAGTGAAACCAATCTGGGTAATGGTGGACTGTAAGCAGTCTTACCAAGCATGAGGGGACTGCTTCAACATGACGGAGAAGACATACACAGCCAGGAGAATGCGAAAATCCATGAGGAGAGCGCATATAAACTTCCTCATTAAGATGCCCACTGAGAAAAGTATTCTTGACATCCAGCTAAAAGAGAAGCCACTACGTATTGCAACAATAGAAATTAGAGTACGAATTGAAGTCATTTTGTCCACAAGTGCAAATATTTCCTCATAATCAATCCCATACTCCTGAGAAAAACCATTGGCAACTAATTTAGCCTTATAGCGCTCCAGAGAACCATCAGAATGAGTTTTAACTTTATAAACCCATTTTCATCCAATAAAACTATTACCAGTAGGCAATAGAACCAAATCCCAAGTACAAGTCTTCTGAAGAGTAGTTAATTATTCTTGCATAGCATTGATCTAGTGGAGATCAGTACATGTCTCCTTATAGGACTGAGGCTCAAAATAAGTATGAATAGTAGAAAAGAAAGCACGATAAGAAGAGAAAAAACAATTGTTGTAAAAACCAAGTCTTACTTGCGAAATACGGGTATACAAGGGATAACGCCGTTCAGGGGGTCAGGATCCACAGAAACAGAAGGAGCTGGGTCAGAGTTGGTGGAGTTGGGTTGAGAAGGAGGCTGCTTACAAGAGTAAACTAATAGAGGAGATGTAGCTGGAGGATGAGACGGAGAAGTAAGGTTAGAAATGTCTAGAGTTTAAGTAAATTTCTCGGAAGGCACATCATGCGAAAAATGATCAATATGAATTAAATCCTCCTTGGGGACTGGGGAAAACTTTGGAGGGAGAGTAAAGTAAGAAAGCCGCTCAAGAAAAACAACACGACGAGAGACATAAGGGCGTTTAGATGTAGGATTATAACACCGATACCCTTTTTGTTGAATACCATAGCCCAAGAAGACACAGAGAGCTGAGTGAGTACTAAGTTTAGTTCGCTCTTGATTGGAAAGAAGGGCAAAAGAAAGACGCCGAAGACACGTAACAACGAATAATTAGGAATGTGTGTAAACAACTTTTCATAAAGAGAGATGCCAGCAAGAAAATGTGTTAGGCATACAATTAAGAAAATACACTGCAGTAAACATGGCTTCTCCCCAAAAATTAGCTAGAACAGAGGAAGAGAGAAAAAGGAAACGAACTGTGCCAAGGATGTGTCGATGTTTTCTTTCAGCTCTACGATTTTGTGCGGGAGTTTCAGAACAGGAAGATTGATGAATAGTGTCAGAAGCAACTAAGAAGTCTTTGAATTCGGTTAGGAAATACTCCTCACTCAAGTCACAACGAAGAGTCATTATCGTGGTAGAAAACTAAGTATGAGCCATGGAATGAAATGTGCAGTAAATCAAATATTCACCTTGCTACCATTGCCAATAGCCCATTTTATGCATTTTTTAAGTACACTTCTCAATTTCAAAAGACTCTTCCAGGTATGGAAAGCCCTAAAAAAGGGTTAGGATAGTCAATCCGGCCCACACCGCCCTGTCAAGGCGGAAGCTGCGGGTTCGAGCCAAGCTATTGCCGATTCATCAAACCACACTCACCAGCATTTGGATGCCATACACTCAACAAAAACGACTATAATCATTAATAAAGAAAACATATTACACTGAGCCTCCTTTAATTGTAATAAGAGCATCCCACACATCAGTATGAACAAAAGATAAAAGAGATGTAGAAAGAGAAGTACTACGACTAAACGGTAAAGTTGGCATTTTTACAAATTTACAACCACTACACTCAAAAATGTCACTAGCAGACACTTTACCCAAATAACCAGACTTAGCTAACATTTGTAAACGCTCACTAGACAAATAACCTAACCTAAAATGCCAAAAATAAGAAGGAGATGAATGTTAATTTAAGTGAAAGGAAGACAGAGCTATAGAGGAAAGAGGTATAGGAATGTGCAAACTTTCCAACACATAACTCACCAGCCCGACGTCTAATCCCAATCTGCTCCTGGGATGCATGATCTTGAACAACACTACCGGAGGAAGAAAACAGAACATCAAAACTAGAATCAAAAAGTTGACTAACAGATAGTAAACTAATAAACAACTGAGGTACATAGAAGACATCAGGGATAGACAAGAAAGAAGAGCAAAGAAGAATTGAACCAATAAAAACAACATGCATAGAAGAACCATTTGCAATAGAGATAGTGATAGGGGAAGTGGGGAGAACACAACGACATAAACAAGAAGAATTTGGTGTCAAATGATGAGGAGATCCAAAATTAAAGATCTAAGTAGAAGGTGAAATACCTGTGTAGTAAGAACTATGCAAACCTGAAGTAGTCATAACAAAAGAAACTCACTAACTATGATCAAAATATCAACTTGGTGGATGCTAATAGCTTGTAATTTTATCTTCAGCCATAGGGAATAAACCAAGAAAACAAACAAATTTGCAAATAATAGGATCACCGAATTTGCAACAATAGACGAGGAATCAACCCCCTAAAGAAGATTAGAGGGTTTGAAGATCAAACTGGAAGAGAAGGGGAGCTTCAAATATTTCGGCGTGGTCGCCAAAGGTGGTGAAGGTGGCCAGCGACGTTGTCGGTGCTGATGGAGAGGTCCGGTGAAGTGCCAGTGGCCAGAGAGCCTCAGCTAAGGTTTTGCATAGGTTAAAGGTTTTTGATCTAGGGTTTTTGAAGTCGGTGTCACTGTTTGGGTTGCAAATCGAGGGTTTTGGCTCTCGTCGGTGGTCAAATATGTAGGATAAGGGTCCGGGGAAGATCGTTGGTGGTCGCCGATGCAAAAAAAAGGTTCAATGAGGGTCGTCAGCGATCTACGGCACATGAAGAGGGGTTGGCAATGCAAAAGGAGGGCTCACCGGTGGTCGTTGCTGACTCGGCTAGGGTTTAGGGTTTGCAAATGAGAGGGTTGCATCTAGGGTTTTCAAAGAAGAAGAGGGCTGTGACTAGGGATTTATAAAGAAGGAGAGGGCTGCAATTTCAAAGCCAGCGTTTGTAAAGGAGAGGGCTGCATCTACGGTTTGCGAAGAGGGGGAGGGCTACGACTAGGATTTATGAGGGAGAGGGTTGCGACACTGTTCGCCAGCAACAGAGAAGAAAGGGCTAGTCGGCGGCGACGACTACTGCTAGGGTTTTGGTGGCTCTAATACCATGATAACAAACAGAATAAAGAATATTATTACTGCTTATCATCAAAAAGTTACAACTAATGATAAATTAAATAGTATATATAAAGGAAAACCAAAAAACCGTAATTAGTCTTAAATGACTAAAGCTACCCGTTAAGTAACAAATAAATAACAAAATAACCAAAAAATCCTAATTAGTCTTAAATGACTAAGCTACCTATTAAGCAACAAATAAATAAAAAACTAACTAAAAATACTACACTTTCACATCAACGTGATGAATAACATCAATAGCTGAAATCTTAAGCATACTTTGAGATGTCACATAATTGAGCTGTCACATAATAAGCCTTGTTGTTGATACCTTATCATCCCCCTATCCTTGCATAACCAGATGTCACGGGGCGACTCTTTTTAACGCAGTGGAATAGATCCCCATGAGGCATCCGAACTCCACTAAGTCCGAACTTGCCCTTACATCGACCATCCGAGTGTATAACGATCACTCGTTCTTCAAATTTTCTGTTTAAGGCCCGTGCTATGTCAAGCAAGAATAAACTCCCCTCTTGGAAGTCCTATATAACCCGGATACTACCTGACAACCTGACATCCTATGTAGAGACCCGGTCCCTTTTTATTTTGAAAATTAATTAAAACTTGCGATGAGAATTTCTGTGGAAAGTGGAAAGAAGTTTAATGTTGTGAAAGAATTAAAAGTTGATCACGATAATGACATATAATGATAATTGTATGCTTGGTATTGAATATAAACAATTATTGTGAGTTGTTTGGATGAGTTTTGAGGTGTCTGGCTTAACATTTGAACGTTCTATATATATTTCTTTCCTCGGGTTTAGCTACAGTGGTGACCACTCGAGCGGATTGTCTGTAGATAAGATTTTAAATACGCAGGTTAAGCCTTTCTCCTTCATTTTATTCATCCCTTTCTCTCTAAAATCAAATCCTACCCCTAGAGAATCCTTTGGAGCTTCCTTAAGCTCCTTTTCACCCTTCGTTGGTGGATCTCTTGCTCTTCTCTTTGATATCCATCGTTGGAAGATCACTCTAGGCGTTGAAAGCTCCCATTTCACCGTTCGGTTGAAGATTTTCATCCTTGGAGCTGGCTAGTAGAGCTTGCTAGGACTTGATTCTTGTGGTTTGATCATCTTGTGGTTTGATCATCAAAGAGGTAGGATCTATGACTATTGTTAATCATTGCATGTATATGAGTTGTATTTGTTGTTAGATTTACATAAAAGCATGAAAATTATGTTTTTAGAACCCTAGGCTAGAGTTTGATGTGAAAGAACGTTGAACCTTGAGTTTATAAATGATTTATATTAAATCTATCATAATATTGTTGTTGGAGAACCTTAATTTGTGAATTGGAAAGTTAGGATTTAGATTGGATCAAATCTTGAACAAATTGGGGGGTTTTTGGGTTGGTGAACTCAAATGATGAAATTGATTGAATTGTGGACAAATTGGGAGTTGTGTTAATTTATTTGTATATAAATTCCATAAATTTCGATGATACATAAAAACCTATGGGGTGATGGATTAGGGATTTTGAATAAATCCTATGAATTGATGAATATAAATAACCTAAGGTGTTTGATTGGGAGTTTTGAACTATTTTAATCCGAATATGTGAAATATGGGAATAATGGAAATTATTGGGAATTAGAATCTTAATTGTGTTGGGTTAGACAAGAGGAATCGGGTTGACGGTTTGACTCGTGTTGGCTTTAATGTAAATGATCTAATTAAGGTACCGTGCGATTTGATTAAATAACTAAGTCAAACTCGAGTAGCTCATCGGTGAAAGACCGAAAACTTGCGCAATATATGGTAGGCCCTTCCATCGGGTTAATTCCCGTAAAAGCGTGCTTTGGGCGGCCCACCCATCGATATTTCCAAAATAAACAAAAAATGTGTGTTCTCTGTGTCGGGCTATAGAATGGGTATTTATCCATTAGGCCTCGCATGGCCCAGTTGTGATAACTACGCCTAGGTCTATGGGCGCCATCTGGGTTTTGGTACTTAATTAAATCAATAATTGAATTGGGTTGGCAAAACCTTAGTTGAATGATGTGGATTAATTTTCGAATTTGGAAAACTTCTAAATGGTTATATTGTTGAATATAATTGGAATGGGGAAAGCCATGCATTGGTTGGAATGTGGGTTGGGAATACACCGGAATGGAATGAAAATTGGGTTGTGACACTTTGAGATGGTTTGCGACTGATAAGATAACGAAAGGTTGAAACTATAGTTTTATAAATGAAAACCTGGTTATGTGAATGGGATTTGGTATGAAAACGGAATTGGTTTGGAGAAAACTATGTTGTGCATTTCACATAACCATCCTCGCATGTCATGCATTTGTTCATCTTTAGCCTATTTTCTACGAGTTTCGACTCATGTTGTATAACCCATTTCAGGTGATAACAGAAAGACGATAATCGAATTTGTTGAATGGTCGTAGAGACTTCATTTTGAATGTTTTGATAAGAATTACTCATATTTGTAGAGAGATCTTTTGAGAATTGAATTGTGTATATGTAATTCTTTTGCTACATTGGATAAATGTAATTTAGGTTGGAGGAACCCGGTTTGTAAGGCCCTAAGGCCAAGTACTCATGGTTCGTATGCATGTGAGGACATCGGGTTACTGTTGTGGATGTTATCCTTGGGTTTTTACATGAAATTCTATGGATTTGAATGTTGGATTTCGGATTTTTGAGATGTATGGAGTTATTTAAACGCTAAATATATGTTTTAACTTACGATTTTTTTATCATTGAAAACCATGTTTAAAGTTTGTGAAAATCAAGTGTTTTCCAACACTTAGAAAATTTTCAGCTTTTTGGCCTTAGGAACTCTCAGGTACCCAACCGCTCAAGCGGGGTTAGGACTGCTCGAGCGGTCGGTCTTTGCTGGGATGAAATCTTAGGAAAATTTGTTTTAAAAGGGGTTTTGTTTGGTATCTTTGGAGCATCCTTTTTGGCATAAATTGACCTATTTGGGAAATTGTTTTACAAGTAGAATACTCACTTTTACACTCATATTTTGTAAGGAAGTTGAAAGTTTTGATTTTCTTTTTAAAAAAGAACTATTTTCCACAATTCCCTTGGTTTAAATTCTCTAAATTGGGTTCCTTCCTTATCGATCGTGTGGGTTTTTATTGTTACGTTTTCGGGGTGTGACATCCCAAGTTGCAAACCGAACGGCAAAGTAGCTTTCTTGGACCAAGCTCGATCCCGAGCAAGGCATTCGCCCAACTGAGGTCCCACTATCTTCAAGCTCTGAGGCCTAACTAGCTGACAAGCTCTGATGTAGATCGGGTAGTTGCAGCGCTCCTCAGATAGCCACGGGGTGGCTCATGCTCCTGCACCACACCAAGGGTCACTTTCGTGCCCAGGGTGTAATCCACATGTGTACACCCGTGCTAAGTCCGCCTTAGGTCATCGCACACCCTTAGCGTTGCATCGACGTATCACACAAGCAAGGCAACATGATCCTTAGGCCATAAATGTATTACACTGGTCAATTTGCCAAGTTTTGACGTGCTCGACTCATTTCACGGCTTTATGCGTCTGTTGATAGCGTCCAAGTGCGACATTGCCTCTTTTCCACACGTCTTTGGCCACCGGACACCCACAAGCATGGCCCAGCCCAAGCTCATTCAAGCATATCAGCACACGAGGCCTTTGGTGGTGCCTCGACAGCCTAATCAGGCTAGGACACTCAAATGAGAGTGATAGAACACGGGGCAAGTGTGTTAGTGTCCAAAGCCTCCGCCCTGGGTTCGGTGAGCAGTGTCTAGAGCCATCCCTAGGTCCTCTCGATTGACACCGTACATGGGGCACCCACTCCTACATGGAGACCCTTAAACACTTCTCTTTGGTGCCTAGAACCCACCTCCAAGGTGCCCTGGGGTTGCTCACTTCAATGCCTAAGCATGGCACGGGGGATAACTGGTAGGTGGCACACCACTACCCCCCTTATAATAGCATTCTAAGCCATTTCAAAGGCGGCAAGAGGAAACATCATAATGTTAGAGGAGTCATAATGATATTTCAAAAATATCTCCCAATTTCGAAAAATCCCCAATTTTGGCCGCAAACAAGCCCTCAATATGTAGTATTTTTCATAAAAATTCCAAGTCATTTCGATGTCATTTGATGCCCCAAAACGACGAGCCAAACCGCTGCCCACAACTGCCCAGCGCTGGGCTGCGAGCCCTGCCACACGCCCCATGCGCTGCCCAGTCACGCCCCAAAACTGCCTGCACCGCGCCCAGCCGCCCTGCCACGCGCGCTGGCCTGCGCCCCTGCACATGCTGCCTGCGCGCCTGCGCCACTGTTGTTGCCAGCTGTGTGCCAAATGCCCTGTTGGCATGTTGGCTTGAACTTTTGGCATGCTTACGTGCCTTCTTGCACCTCCAGTTTGTCATGCACTTGTGCCACTCTCTTGGGCCCACTTTGGGCTACTTGGGGCCATTCCATGGGCCATGTTGGGGCTTCTCTTAGCATGGCTTGGAACGAATGTAGCCACTTCACTTGGGCAACATCGTGGGCCTTCTCCGGGCACTCCAACGGCCTTCACCACACAACGTCACAGCATTGGCCTATCAAGGGGCAATGCGTGACACTAGAGCTTGAAGGAGGAATTGATAAGAGGGTCATACAGAAAGTGGTAAAACAAACCATACAGGATTCTGATCACAATGTCAGAAAGTATGTAAAGTTCATCGAAATATCCTCAAGACCAGAAGCCATATGATTGTCACAAAGAATGTACTTAGACACATGCTCAATCAGTAACTGTAAGTCTATTAC
>JAOTRH010439258.1:0-16861 GCA_034768845.1 Heliamphora exappendiculata | reverse complement strand
GGGCAGATTAGGTTTGTTTTGAAAAAAAAAACCAAAACCAAAACCAAAACAAAAACAAAGAAAGAGAACTATTTGATTCCAAGAAACTGGCTTTCCAAGATAACCCAAAAACAAACATATGAAGCCCCTATTGAATATAAACATTTCTCTATCCTCCTCTTTTCTATTTTTTTCCCTTTTTTTAGACTAAGAATAAGGAAGGAAAGAGAAAAAATAGGAGTGGATTCGACATTTTCAAAACACAGTCAAGATTGAACATGACAACTCACCTTATCAGTACGACTCACACGAACCTTTTGCCCATTACAAAATGCACCCCCACCTGGAATAAATATGGTTAAAATTGACTCTTGTATGCAAAGGAACATGCTATAAACTGGTTTGATATTCTTACCAGCAGCAGCAGAAAACATGCGTGTGTTCCAACACATAGGGCCTCCAACAAATTCCACCTTAAAAGACAAACCACATTGTCATCTCTTCAAGTCAAAAATAGCTGCACTCATTTACACTTCAACTTTGAGTCAGACACTTCAACTTCGAGAATAAAATGCAGGCCCATCGATACTACTATTCTAGTACAGTAGGCTTTTGTACACAAGCAAATTTCATAATCTAAACAATCTTTATAACATCTCAAAGTCAGATATTCATTGGGTTTTTACAGATAAATTACTCCAAAAATTAGCTGGAATTCAATCTCCGAAAAGGAAAGGGAAAAATATTTATAGCTACTCCAGATGATTCTGAGGCCTGAGTTCTGAGGCCTTTTTAGTTATGCAAAGATAACCTATTGATCTTCCCAAAGCAGTTGGCAGGCCTTGCACAGAATGGCAGCTAAATTGGTCAAGTGTGGAGCACACAGTTGAGACATTTAAGCTCATGTTTGTTGGCCAAACAAAAGCTATAACTGTTTTATTCAGAGAAACAAACAATCAAGCCACCAAAGAGGCGCACAGAAGAGCATGACAGAAATAGAAACATATAGATAGATAGATATATAGGTATGTATGTATATATGTATTACAATCCAGTTAAATACAGTCACAGAGAATTCCTTCCAAAAAGTTTAATCAACATGATGGCCACAGGAATCACAAGTATTCTTGAAAATTTGAGATTTTTAAATTTATTTGAGCCATGAATTCGACTATTAAATTGAAACATCACTAAGCAATGTCAGGTTTTAGCAATGTCACGAATTGTTGGGGTTATTCAATTCCAATAATCGCACCCATTCAATGAGTTGATAATCATTATTAGGATGTCAAGGGGCTACAATGCTACTGAAAGTAATTTCTTTTCTTCACAATTGTAAAGCAAAAAAATGTGGATGAATTTGTAAGTCACGTTATTCCCACTCAAATAAGCAATTGTCATCAAAACATTAACAAAATATGAGGAAAAAAGGGGATTTGACACAAAGGGGGGGGGGACCGATCTCTGGAACCAGACCCGAAAGAAGCCATGGTGCAAGTATCTTTTTTTTTTTTTTTTTAAAATAAGGAAGAAGAAGAAAATCAAGAGTTGAAAACGTAGGTTAATACACACCTAAAGATCTCCCTCTTGTAATCTTTCTAAGCATTTTATAAAGCAAAGAGAATGAGAAGGTGAGTGCTTCTCACCACCCAATCTCAAACCCACTCCCCCATTTGCATTGATGGTTGCCGTCTCTTCCTTTCCCAGGTGTCATAAATGACACCCTCATTTGGGTGTTGCTCCTCGTTTTTTATATATATTTTTAGGCTACAAGATCAATTGATGCAGAAAAGAGAATGAACTCATTAAAGCATCTGATGAAAAGAGGACGGAAAGACAGCAATGCAGATTCATGCAAAAAGAAAAAAGAAAGAAAGAGGAGAAGATCTGGTAAACAGAAGAGAGAAGAATCAAACAAAAAAAGAGAGAGGGAGAAAGAGTAAGAGAGATCTCACTGGAAGATTGTGCTTGCATCATGTATACTCAATCTCTTCCCTTTTCACCTTTTTCCCTATTTTTTGTAACAGCAGAGAGAGTGGATCTCTTAAAGTTCTGTTCTAGGAAATTTTAGCCCTCTTCCTCACATTTAAACAAAAAACAAAGCCAAAAACAAAGATCCTTTTTCAAATCTAGGGTTTCAAATCTTAAATTTATTCCCAAATTTTCTGGTGTTATTTCTCATATACCCCAAAAAAAATTGTTTTGGAAGTCATATTAGGATACAAAATATATGTTTACATCAAGTTTCCTAATCTGATTTGGATTGATGGGTTCCCCTTTTCCACAATCTTTCTTCCACTGTAAATATTTCAAACAAACCCAAAGGTTCTTCAAGCGATCAGTTTCTGGACTGTCAAAAGAAGGCCTACTAAAATGAATCATCCATTTCCTGTATGGCTCTCTAAATTGCCTCAAATGGCCCCATAACATTGAACCTATCAAGGTTGTCATTCGGTTCTCCAGACCAAAAATAACAACTTTAATATTCAAATACATTTTGCCTTTTGAAGTTAAAATTTGAAATCTAGTATGGGCCAAGAAGATACAATTGAATTTCCCTAAAAATAATAAATAATAAGGAATAAGCAAATTTTTGCTCAAGAATTCATTTATTCATTGGCCTTCAAATCTAGCTTCTCTAAAGCTATTCCAAATTTAATTGCTATCTTTACATTGACTTGAAAACCAAACATACAATATCAATTTGAATTAAGATGATTTAAGAAAAAATATCTTTGACAATGTTAATTTGTCAAAAATTTATTTCCAAGTTCTTCTTAAACAAGGGATTTAATTAAAAGGTAATTATATCTTGCATGGATCCATCCTACATCACAGAAGCTCATGTGGCGAAAAATTTTATTTTACGTAGAAAAACAAATTTTTCTTAATGTGATTTCTGGCAAAAGTAGTGGGACCCATTCTCTCTTCCATCTCCAATTCTTAGATTAATATTCTCAAGTTGCCTCTTTCAGGATCCAATGGCATCGCGAGTTGTGATTTACTAGCATAAGCTCCCAGCCTTGGCACAGGAGCGATAAAAGAAATGTGGTTACACGCAATTTTCACAATTGATCACCCAACATTGCCTACCACTTAGGCTGGTTCAAAATTTGCCCCAATCTTGGTCACTGAAAAAGCCAA
This sequence comes from Heliamphora exappendiculata, assembly GCA_034768845.1. Taxonomy (NCBI): domain Eukaryota; kingdom Viridiplantae; phylum Streptophyta; class Magnoliopsida; order Ericales; family Sarraceniaceae; genus Heliamphora; species Heliamphora exappendiculata. The sequence continues at coordinate 13,738 of JAOTRH010439258.1, read as the reverse complement.
CAAGTACGAGTGTGACAAGGTAGCTTCTGCAAGACTGCAACAACAAGAAAGGTTAATAACGACAAAATGAATCTAAAGGAGTTTGACAAGACCCTTGACAAAAAAGTAACCAAGGGTAAAACTGTCATTGTGAAGCTAGCTGCAAGGTTGTTTATCAGTTGTACCAAAACCAAATTCTGATTGGGTCGATCCCTATTGAGTTGCCTTCAACGGTTTTAGTGATGAAAACATCTGTTAAGGAAGAGGAGAATGTCTCTAATACGACTCCAAAAGTGGTGGTTGTGAGAAGCCCCAAGTTAGCTGACATTGTCGCAAAGCCCACGGAAGTTGTCCATGCCTCAACATCAACTAAAGAGAAAAGACTTCTAAGGAATCCACTGCTACCCTCAGCGGGATGGAAAGGGTAAGAACACAAAAAGTGAGAAGGTATTTAAAGGAAAGCCAAAGATTCCTCATATTATAGATACTCCTGATGCTGTTATGTATCCTCTCTCGTCTTTCACTTACAAGAAGTCAAGAGATGCAACCGCAGATCTCAAAAAGAGAACTGTGCATTTATTTCAACCTATATGCTCACAAAGGAATTTCAGCATGGAGATCAGCACAATGTATGCCCACAAACAATGAAAAGCACATGGTCCAACTATTTTATCTAGAGCACAAATAATGTCAAAGCCTCTCTTTGAGAAGTCAATTTTTAGCAAATAAGGGTTCAATCATTCCCAAAAAAATGGGTATCAAAAGAAGGAGGTTTCCGAAAAGCAAAAGAAATCAAATTAGCAAATTCTGAAGGAATGATACTAAGGACAAGGTCCAAAAGTGGGACACTTCTAGAAATTTGACTATTATATCCTCCATATCAATTGATACACTTCCTGATTTTGCTCCTCTATTGTGGGCTGATTCTTTACCAGCGACGTCAAGCAGTTCATCAAACCAAGTGCAACACACTGACATTCCAATACTCGTAGACATCAAGTAGGTTGGTAAGTCCAAAGAAAAATTCAACAGCGAGCTGTGACAAATCTCTTTATACAGATCCTAAGCCTCTATTTGAAAAAGAAGATTTTCCAAGCGAGATGAATAAGGAATTTCATATGAAATTAAAAATCAGAGAAAAATCCCGGTGTAGGGATATAATTTACTGGTTCTTGGTGTAACAAACATTTCGAGATGCATCTGTTCAAAAAACAAGCACAACATTAACTGCAAGTTATGCTTGTTCTCTCCAAAGAACAAATCAGTCAATCCAAGAAAGTTTGGTGATTAACATAGCTGAGAGAGAAGATAACAGAGCAATCTGTTGGACAAATGTGCTCTATTAACTTGCTTCCAGGGATAGCAACGTTTGTGAGTACTGCAGAACCACATTTGACGCACTCATTTCAAAAGCCAGCAACGTTGAAAGACAAATTACCCAACATAGCAGTTTAGTTCATAAGTCAAAGTCTTCTGATACGAAGAAGAATGGAACCAATAAAAAACCAAAAAAAAAAAAAGAAAGAAGAGAATCCACGGCTACATCGTTAATGCCAGCAAAAAGAAATAAAATGATAATGATAATGATAGTGGTAATAACAAAGAACCATTGAGGATACCTATTTCGAAGGAAAGAGAAGATGTAAAATATAGCTTTCACATGACGACTCCTGTTGTGAGTTGCGACTCCAATCCTTCTCGAATGTAGTTCGAATCACAAAGCATTATGTGATTGACAGATACTTATATCTTTATTCATAAATATATGGGAGGTTGGGAATAATTAGAAAAGCCTAGAACAACTAATGATAGTTAACCTTTTGTTATGTACCATAGTTTAAAATGGAGATATTATGCATTATTCAAGTCAAGTCCACATATGATTTGATTGCCACCTAAAAAATAAAATAGAAAATGTTAAATATAAATATAAACAGAAAAGTGTATAGTAAAAACATAGGTTGTAGAACTATCTAAGTTCTGTGGTGACATGAGCATATCATCTACTCGCTAAGGCGCTTGCCATAATTTTTTACCTCTTCTAATATTGAGATTGTTAGCTTCTTTTGTTGACAAAATGACATACTACTACTGTAATAATGAGTTCAAATTCCCTGCTAATTCACCAAATATTCACACAATAGTGCACCATGCCTTCTGTTTATCTCGGAGATGCTCCCAAATGAGCACGTAATCAAATGAAGCACCAAGAATGGCCATAAAAGAATCTCTAAATATAATGAATAAACCAGTTGCCTATCTCTACAGAGTTAATCTCTAAATATAATGAATAAACCAGTTGCCTATCTCTACAGAGTTTTTTATTTAATGTTTCTTCAACTGGTCCTTTAGTATCAGAACCAACAATTTGTGTTTCACTACTGTTTCACTGCCAACAACTATGGGAACCGTTTTTTTGACTGTTCTCCCTTTGAATAATTTTCCAAAGACCTTATATGGGTTTAAAAGTGGAAAATGTTTGTGCCTTGGTTCTCCCTAATCTACCTCTATATGTTTGTTTTTCATCTTCTTGAAATAGGCTTCTTGAAGGCTCTGTATAGCTTTACCTCATGCTTGATAATTTGAATGGGATTGGATAGGATATGACAAGAGGATTAAGTAACACATAGGTCCCGCATATTTTTTATACCAGGGGATTATAGATAGAATTATATATAATGTGAAATCTTTTGTTCATGTTTGGATAGAGTGGGATAAAAAATAGATTAAGAGTAGTAGAGTTACTTTTTACCGTAAAATAAGGGGAGAAAATAATTCAGAGCGTGGTACTAATAATACCGAAGGGATGATTGTAATAATACCATAAATAAGGTATTACTAATCTGACATTTACCGGATTATTAGTCTCAATCTTGCAAAACAAGCAGAGGATTGTTAATCTAGAGAGACAAATTTTGACTCGGTAGGCCCCACATTTTTTTGGCTAACCTAATCCCCCAATCTCGGACTACAAACAAGGCCTTAGGCACGGTTTGATTGCATGGACTAATAATACAAGACCATTGGATGAGCAATCCCATGGACTAATAGTGAAGGAATTACAAATACTATATCCCCTGAGTATTGTGCATCCCAAATTTTGTAGGATTGCATATCTAATGGATATGTAATCTTTTCACCACTTGCTAAATTTAAACGCCGAAAATGCAGTCCTCATGGGATGTGTAATTCAATCCCACATTTCTAATCCGGCCAATAAAACATTCGCTCAGAGTTAAAACATAGTAAAACTTTTAAAGTTAGCAAAAATATTTTGAATTCTTACAAGTCTTAGTAAGATTCGATACTGTGTTTAACTAGTTTTAAACTTGAATAACTGAGCAATATATAAATGTGACAGCTATGAGATAAGATGTACTAGAAAGACCAAAGTTCGTGGCATAAAATAAAATTTCTGACACAATCATAAGATTGTTATCTATAGATTCACTAATCGTATAAATTAATTAATTGTTCATTTATCTTGGTTCTGTGATAATTACTCTTTATAAGTAAACAGTATATAACTATATATCTGTTAGAATTAACTACATGAGATTCAAACTGAACAAGGGTTGAATTGCAGCATGTCATAAGACTCGAGTCATAAATTGTTAGACTACAATAATGTTACACAGCTTTATTTATATTCTGATTCATTCCTCATCCGGGAGAACTATCGTTAAACTATAACAAGATCAGTGATTATGTCAATCCATATTCCAACTTCCCATCCGATGAGCCATAACAGAATTGTGGAAATTCATTTCAGTAACTATATAAATTAAGTGATTAAATACCACGGCAGCAGCAGCAGGCTTTCCTCTAAAGAGAACTCCCACAGAGACAGCAAAGCTAGGGTAGCAATGTGCAAAATTTGTAGTCCCGTCTAGAGATAACAGGTAAGATGGCTAGATGTCAGAAAACTGGCTGCTGACATAAGTAGATGCAGAGAACTGAAGTCGCACATTCGTGACAGCAGAAGATAACATGTTTCAATATGAAGATATTATCAGCAATGGCATACATATGAGTGCACCTAAACCAATTTGACAAACAATAAATTCAACAATCAGAATGGAAGCGATAGATTTACCATCTACTACAAATAATTCATTAGGTGAAAAAAATTTCTCTGAATTTTTTTTTTTTGTTTTGGTCTGATTATATGTCATGTCTCATGTCCATTTTTTTGTGCTCACTTTTTCTACAGAGATCAGAAGATTTATGCCATCTCACAAGTTTTGTATCGACACATCCTTCCTCAGTTTTCATAAGATGAACTACCGAAGAACGTATTTACGCATAGTTACTTTTTGAGCAAGTAACAAGAGTGTTCCAGGTAATTCCTTCCTACAGCAATATCCTACCTCTCAGTTCACCCACCGCAGCCTTCCTCCTCCATGTACAGCTGTCACTTCAGCCTCTTCTTGCTCTCTTCGTGTATCCCTACCTCTTGTATCAACCATTATGTATCGTATCAACCGTAATGTATCATATCGGCTAATGTGTAATGGGTTTCGAACGCACCGATTCAGTTGCACAACAAAATATCAATGATATGAAAATTCACAACATAGTGGCTGATGCGTATTACGTATCAATGCCGAGGTTCTGCTTCTGCCTCTAGGTTTACTTCGATCACATGGCCGGTACACCCGTTACAAACACCATTACACAACAAGAACTCAAATGAGACAAAAACTATGCTAAGCAACTTTTCCACAATTTTTTTCCATTCTAGAACCTCTCACATGATACTTTTGACTTTTGCCTTTCTATTATTTTCTTATGTCTATTGTTAGGGTATATCATTACACCAACAAATATTAACTTTTGTTTTCTTTATAGTTATGAGTTATTTATTGTGATAGCATTTTTAATACCCTAAATAATTAGATTCTCATACCACATATCAATTTTTTTTGTCTTAATAGCAACATAAAATTCAATATTAGTTCACAAAACATGTTTTAGGTGTCAAAATTGATTAAAAATCACTACAAATATTCTATTTTTTACAAATCAAGTTAGAACATATTTATCAATGCATTTATGGCATTTATTAGTGCTTGAAAAAAATTCACTAGTTCAGTTTTCGATTCCCGTTACATATTGACCAATACTCTTGGTACCTATTACGCATGACTGCAACAATCATGTCAGCTAATACCTTCTCGGATTAAAACCCAAGCATTAGCTGAGATCCCTTATTGTTTTCCCTATTAAAAGGGAATGTTGCAAGTATAGACCGAGGAACATAACTATTGGCTAGCTTGATATATATTGTTGGGCGCATTTCCTAACAGTTTAAGCTTTGGGGACAATTAGTAACTTAACATGGTATCAGAGCTCTAGTTCCAAGAGATTCTGGATTAAGACCTTGTGATATGTATTTTCTTGTATATTTATAATTGGGCATTATGTGAGTTGGTGCATCTATTCAGTTCAGTTTATTTGTCTCTTCACGTGCCAGACAGGATCGCATGTGAGGGGGAGCGTTGGATAGCTTGATATACACTGTTGAGTCCATTACCTAATAGTTTAAACTTTGGGGACAATTGATGACTTAGCCTGTGTTTGGACTAACTTTTTTTAGTGGTTTTTAAGCTTTTTGCCTTTTTTGTAAAAAAGTAAGTGTCAAATTATGTAGAAAAAGTGAAAAAAAATGAAAAAAAAAACATAATAAGCCAAACCAATTGGCTTTTTTGTGGCTTTTAAGCCAAAAAGCCTAAAAAATAAGCTAGCCCAAACACAGGCTTAATAATAACAAAGCCTTAAAAGCTATTAAGATACTACTCATTTTGCTCAAGGTGAAAGTGATGATTGTGCCACAACAAAGCAAACCCTTGGTCATCTACCTTATATCAACTTCACATTCCATAGGAGTGCTCCTAACTCAAGAAGTGGATGGGTAAGAACGCTCATCCTACTATATTACTAGCATCGTTCAAGGTCCAGAGAGGAGGATACTCTTTGATTGAAAGAAATTGTTTGGCCTTGGTGTTTGTAGCACAAAAGTGACGACACTACTTGTTGGCTTACCCGCTCCACGTGATCACCAACTCCTTAACATGAAAGCAAAGTGGATCTGTGGACCCTCATTATTAGTCTGGTCAAACAAATGGGGCCTTAGTGAATTACATATCTCATGTCTATACATACATTTTTTTCCCATCAAAATAAACAAGTGCTCACACAAACCATGAAGTTTAAATTCATTGATCTCAACCTCAAGGTAGTGTATTCTTTTCGTTTATTGAAGATTTAAGGAGTTATGATGAGCAAAGAAGTGGGCATTTGAGTAGTATGCCTTGATTTTGTCACACACTTTTGAGATTGTTTGATTTGTTTCCATTTATTAACTCAAATTTATAACATTTCTTAAACCCCTAGAAAATATAGAATGTATCACCCATTTAGGACTAGCAAACCAAGTTCTAACACAATGATTCATTTTGGTAATAGCTCCCTTTGGGGCTTTTAAGGGGAAATGGCATCTTAAATGAAGTTATATAAAGTTCTTGGACCCATCACATGCTTTATCTAAATAATAAAATAGCTTATATTTTTTTAAAATGTCCTATATGGTTACATACACTCTTTTTCAACATGTAAATTCACATATATCTACCATTCTTATAATAATGTGTTCTGATACACTCTTTTTCAACATGTAAATTCACATATATCTACCATTCTTATAATAATGTGTTCTGTCTCATCTTATACACCATTTATTAGCTCCTACTCATTCCTCTTTCCCCTCTCTTCTTGCTTGAAAAAACCATTTTAAGTCCCCCTTTCTCTAACAAACCCATTTCAAATTCCTCTCTCTTAGACAAACCCAATCAAACCAAACTAAGCATTTATCTCAATTATTGATGGTCGACTACATTAATCCTTTTACGCCATTCTGCTCTATTAAGGGTCTTATCTTCAGTTAGTTTTAATATGTTCATAGTTTTTCTTAATCCAACATCTCATGTCAATTTAGGTATATTCATTTCTCTAGTATTTTCATTACCCATGATTTTGTTACTTTTCTTAACTACTGCATCAACTGGTCTATGTTGTATGTGTTTAAACTACCTTAATTTATTTTTTTTCAACTTGTTCTCAATTGGTGCAACCCCTACTATTTCCCGAATCATTTCATTTCTAATTTTATCTTTTCTAGTCTTACTACACATTCACCTTAACATTCTCATTTAAGTAACACTCATTTTATTTATGTGATCTTTCTTCGCATCCCAACATTTTGTCTTATATAGAATTGCTTATCTAATAGTTGTCCTATAAAATTTTTCTTTTAATATTGTAGATATCCATTGATCACATAGTACGTCGGACGCACCCCTACACTTGAGCTAACAACTTTGATTCTATAGGTTACATCATTTGCAATCTATCCACTTTTGTTAATAATTGAACCTAGGTAACGAAAAATCTTCACTATTTGGCATCCCTTGATTTTGAATCTTCACCTCTTTACTATTAAAATTTTAATCCATATATTCAGTTTTGTTTCTACGTAGTCGAAACCCTTTTGACTCAAAAGCTTCTCTCTACATTTGTAACTTAGCGTTAACTCCACTCATATTCTCATATAGTAAAACCACCATGGAACATCATCCTGAATATGTCTAGTTAGTTCATCCATAACTAAGGCAAAGAGGTAAGAACGAACTCAAAACTGATCCTTAGTGTAATCCTACTATAATTGGAAATTCACTTATTTTTCCTGCAAGTGATTTAATTGTTGTGACAACTCCATCATACATGTCTCTTATCAGATCAATGTACTCCTTTGTCACTCTTTCTCTCCAACGCCCACTACATGATATCTCTAGGCACTCTATAAAAGCCTTTTCTAAATCTATAAAAGCTATATGAAAATCTCTCTTCTTTTCTCTATACTTCTCTATTAATTTCCTCAGTAGATGGATTACTTCCATAGTTGATCTACCAGCATAAAACCAAACTGATTCTCTCATAATTTTGTTGTTAACCTTAGACGATGTTCAATTACTCTTTCTCACAACTTCAACGTATGACCCATCATCTTAATACATGTATAGTTACAATTTTGAAAATAACCTTTATTTTTTATATATAGGTGCTAGAATACTTTTTTAAATCTCCTTTGTTTTTATATATAGGTACTATAATACTCTTTCTATACTCTTCGAACATTTTTCTAATCATTATGATTTTATTAAATAGTTTTGTTTACCAAAACACTCATAATTCGCCTAGGCATTTCCACACCTCCACAGGAATATCATTCGATCTTAAAATCTTACTTGATTTCATTCTCTTCCGTGCAATTTTCACTTCAAACTTTCTTATTTTACGATAAAACTTATACTCTCTAATTTCATACGAGTTATCAAATTCCTCTCTTCCGGATCTTTCTACATATTTTTTGTTTAATAATGATGGATAGGAAGGGGTTTTCTAGTCATTTCACCTAAACCAGAATGATCAGCCCTACAAGCGCACCCTGATCAGTCAGTAAGTGGACCCAGGATGATCAGCCCCAGAGGCGCGCACTGATCAGTAAGTAAGTGGACCCGGGATGAACAGCCCTAGAGGCATGCGATGATCATCAGTAAATGGGTGCAGCCCGTTCACTTAAGATACCATGTCGATCTCTCATGATCCAGATCAAGTGCTTTGCCCTAATCAACTTAGCGCGTGTTGAATACAAACGATGGCCGAGAGTGGGATATCCACCTTTACAATACTGCTAGAATTGTTTTCGTATGGGGGGCCACGCCACATGTCCAAAAAGTACCGCATAAAGGTCCATCGACGAGGGGTTTAGGTATATTCTAACAGAATGCACTTTTTCTCTCTCTCTAGCTTTTCCTTCCTTACTCCTTACTCCACCATAAAACTAACTTGATCGTCAGAGGAGATCCTGCCGGAAACACTCTAGTGCCCCTTCTAACCTCTATTTTTGACATCTCAGGCAAGGACTTGATCTCAAAAGACCCTTCCAGGATTGAGCACCATCAAATAATATCTCAAAATAGGTTTTTCATCTTTGTTTAATCTCCGCATCATTCACTAACACTATTGAATTCTCGCTTCTTATGCATTTAACTTGAATAAAGTCACTTGTTCTCCTTTCTCTCCACCTAACGAATTTATAAATACTCTTTTACACCTTTTTATAATTTAATCTAGTATAAAAATCATCATAAGTTTTTCATACTCACACACACACACAAACGCTTATAAACATGCACAGAAGTCGCACGAAAATTTGTCAGTTGTACCTAGTTTGAAGAATTCCTAGTTTGTACCTAGTTTGAAAAATTCCCTAATCTTTTTATGTTGTAGAGAAGTTGATCTAACTCAAATCCTTATGGCAACAGTGTTTATAGACATATTAAAATGTTTGACGTTTGAAATAATGGATTTTGTACAGCTTTGTCTTCTTATTATACTCTCCTTAAGGTTTCTAAATCCATTTATAATTGTCTGAAGATATAGAATTGTTTAAAAAAAAATTATCCTTATCTTCTAAGGAGTGAAACTATCTTCCCAAACAGCCAAAGAAATCTTGTCATTATATAAACATTATAGTATAATGTGTGTCAAAATAAAGTTTTTTAAATTTCTTTCAAACAAGCATATTGTTTAGCATCACTTTTCATGGTTTATACTAAATATTATGGCCCTCGATTCAATTCAATTCACGATTCGCAAAAATAGGATTTCAACTCAGATACAATACTCAATAGATAACTATGATTTTATGATAATAACAGTGCCAATTGATTTGCAGCCAGTTTAAAAAGTAACAGAATCAAGAGTTGAGTTCAATTCTAAGGAACTCAGTGAATTTGTCCAGTAAGTCAAACCTAAGGGATCTATGCACCAAAGATAATCAGAAGATGAATCGCCAATAAGCCCTCCCTCTTCCCCCAGAATAAGGTGATCTGAGAAGTTCTTTCTTAAGACTTGTAGAATTGCAGCCTCACTCATTTTATCTGTACTGCAAGTAAATCCAAGTAAATAGCACCATATAAGAAGGAAAACAGGAGAAAGCATGAATTTTAAGAACAAGAAATACAAAATGGGAAAAAAAAAATACCGGATTCAAATAATGAAGGTTAATCCTAATAAGAGAAGCATAGGTATATACTACATGTTACTATGAAGCTTTCAGTCTATGATGTCAATGCATCTGTAGGCCTCAAAATGAAGAGGTAAGACAACAATATCAGATATAGGAATCAAGTCAAGCAAATATAAATGAAGACAGAAGAAAGCATGACTTTTGACGTGAATATTGATCCTACCAAAATGCAGAATTCAAAAAATCAACAGAAAAAATAAAAAATAAAAAACAAAAAACAAAAAATCTCATGGGAAAAAATGAATCATTCATGTACAAAACCCATCTTCCGCTGCTATTGTACTTAAGTACTCCACTACCAGTACCACCACCGTAACAAAAGAACACCACATTCCAACTTCCTGATCACCACTTTCCACCATCATATGAATTAATTTTGAAAATTCACATTACCATCATATTGTCAAAACTTCTACATAAAATCCATTTAATGCGGAAGGACTCCCTTTGAATCATGCTTACATGTATCAAATACCATGAAATTTTTTTTAAAAAAATGGTTGTGCACTACTAATCATAGACATACAATAAGAGTGTTCGTCTATGTTAGATGGACTCTTTTAAGCGTTTGAAGCACCCATGTTGGACACTCGACACTTGAATAAGGGTATGAGGTATATGTTTGACAATTTTAGTTGGACATTCACGTAAGAAGCATAATTAGAAATTCGAGTTTACTATTGAACTATACATAGACACTCATATTATACATGAAATGCTCTATGAAATCTTGAAAGTACTATTTACCTTATAAAGTAAAAGAAATATGTTAAAGAAATATAAATATTTTATCGTGTCCTAGTATTCTTGACATGAAAATTAGATGAGTCTGGCATTTAAATACATACTAGCACTTGACACGTGTCCCGAGTCCATGTACATGGGTGTTCGTTTATATAAGATCTCAGCAATGCTCCCTTGTTACTGACATTTTCTTCCATTTCAATATATAGCATATGGAATAATAAACAATGAATACATTGTACAATCGCATAAGTCAAACCTCGTAGGAAAACAAAGACCAAGACCAAATATCAAGACCAAGGCTAGTTGTCTAATGTAAACATATGTACTAGATATAGTAGCAAAGTGTTTGTCCATTGGCCATTCTGACCCATATAATGATAGTGAAAAATGACAATGAATCTATGTTAAATGGCCTTGCTTCCGCTTGCTTTTCCAAATCACCAACAAAAGGCATTTACATCTCCTTACCAAAATATTGCCTGCTATTCAGCATTCTCAATTGAACAAAGTTAGGTCTAGGACATTTCTTAACTAGTAAGCTATTAAGGAAAATGCTAACCACTGCCCATTGGACAGTGGGAAATGGGTAAATGTTGCATAGATATTTGTGCAAAGTGTATTGAACTATTGATATATGTAAGAGTGATAAGAACCACCTCTAAAAATGTATTGATATTGAAAAAAAATTATTCCCATTAACCTATTAACCACTGCCCAGAATGACCCATCCTTTAAACCTATTAGCTTGACCAATCCTTTAAACCCAAAATGTAATTCGGTGAATCAATGGCCTGTGTGATAATAAATAACTTGAAAGCCATGGTCAATAGTTTTTCTATCTCTTGGAACTTCAAAGCTAATAGAGGTCTGGAAGATCCATCCTCAAAATGAACTAACATTTTACAACTTTTAATAGCTGTGTGGATCACTATTATAAACTCCAGGCACTAAAACTAAAATATTACTTTCACATGGTAGAAGTGAGAAACCCACTAGATTCAACGAAAAGTTGAAATAAGCAAAACTCAAAGAATGATAATGTCTCTCTATAGAAGGTGAAAAAGGAATTTGAAAAATCTTAAGGCTGTAAGGTCTATATCTCTAATAGAAAATTAAGCAGAAAATTGAGAGGAATGATGACAGGTTACATATCATAGGCAGTCTCGTAAGTTACATCACTATCATATGCAGAGAATAAACCATACTTCTTAATGTCACATAAATGAAACAATAACACAAAACCATAACGAACATGAGAACTTAAATATTAGAAGTGGTGAAATAATCAAATTCAAAGAATGATAACCTCTCTTTATAGAAGGTTAAAAACCATTTTTTCTATATATGGAATAGAAAATTAAGCCGAATATTGAGATGAAAAATGGCATATTACATGTAATAGGCAATCTCACAAGGTATATCACTATTGTTGGGCGTTATTTGGTTGCATATTTAGTAGTTGAGGGTATTAAGATCGTTGAAATATTAGTTTCTTCTCTACATATTAATGATATGCATTATGTTAATCACAACCGTTCATTCTAGGGTGTGGATTCTAGAATGTTTTCACTTAGTCATTCACTCATTCAGCTTCACTCCCTTCCTCGGCACCTCCTTATGTCTCTGTCTTCTCCCTCCCAAGTCCTAATATGTCCCACGCTCTAAATTTCTGACTCTGAGTCTGTTAAGTTGAGGGTATTATTGTATTTTTAGTATTTCTTGGTTCTAGTATAAATAACAAGTGATAGGGTGTAAACTCTAGATTGTTGTGCTCTCATTCATTGTTATTCTGATTCTCTCTCTTCCTCATTTTCTCTCCCACTCTCTCCAATAATTCTAACATGGTATCAGAGCTCGATCCTATGTAAACTTCTTAGCAATTCGTGATTGTTTTCGTTTCTCCTCATTTTTTTTGATTTCGAAACTGTAAAAAAAAAAACTTTTTTCTTCCTTGATGATCGTCTGGGTCCCTACACTTGATTTGTGTTTCCCAATTTTTTCCATGCTTGTTTCATAATTTTTCCCAATTTTTTCAAAATTTCGGCGCCGCTAGGGTTTCTCTGTCATCTCGCAATTGCGCCGGTTTCTGCTTAAATTGATGGCTTGTTTCTCCTTCATGGGTGCCGACTCAGTGTGTAAGAGGCTCGAATCAACCGTCTTTAATGTTTTGGGTTGATTTTAAGCTTGGGTGAAGGTTTTTTGCTGGTCGGCTGTTCGCGCCTAGGCTTTTTTTCGCTCGGTTTGTTTTTTTTTGGCTATGTTTAGTCTACTTCAGAGGGTTTCGGCACATCCTTGGGTGTTTGGTTGCAGATTTCCAGCCGTTTCTTAGTTTTGTTTCCCTCTTTTCTGCGATTGGTATGCGATTCTGTTTTTTACTGGTACTATAGTGGTTCAGATCTACTTGGTTTGCCTCTGTTTACGGTCTATTACTCCCCTCTATTTCATTCTGCTTGTTCTTGGTTTCCTATAGCTATGTCTGATACCGGAAAGCCTTTTGGTAGTCATGAAGCCACTGGATTGACTCGTTCAGGGACTTCTACTGATAATCCGTCCCTTCAGATTAGTCCTGTCAAGCAGGACGGCATCAACTATTTAATTTGGTCGCGTTCCTGCAGTTTAGCCATCGCCGCTCGCAGTATGTCTGGGTATAACACTGGTGAAACCACACAGCCCACAGTCATTGGTTCTTCTCGCTCACGTTGGATAGAGAAAAATGCCATTGTTATGTCCTTGTTGTTACACTCTATGCAGCCCTCCATTAGTCGCAGTTTCTTACTTCCGGATACTGCACATCAGATTTGGTCCGCTGCTACTCAGACTTATTCACAGACTGGCAATGATGCCCAGTTGTATGAGTTG
>JAOTRH010439247.1:0-33369 GCA_034768845.1 Heliamphora exappendiculata | reverse complement strand
AGAAGAATATGATCCTATGTACCGACTCTGTCACACAGACAAAGGTAGCAACTATAGACTCCTGTCCATTACCCTAGACCCCAGCTATTCAAGACTCGCTAGATAATGACAAGTTCTATACGGAGCACCATAACGAATTGCTTAATTTACGGGCGACCACCCGAGGGTACAAAGCACCCAATCAACTCAATTTATGGGGACTAACCCGAAGGTACAGAGCACCTACGCTGTGCACGTTTTTGGACTTACATCGAGAGTAACTCGTGCCAAATATACGTCATCCCGGTACATTTAGATAATCTTCTAAAAATCGTACCGTAGCTCAACTACAAATTTTTTTTCTCAAAATAATACATTAAACATGTATATAGATCCATCCATCAACATGGAGATCAAACAAAATATTTTCAAAATGTTTTTTCTTGTTTTCAATAAAACGTTTCAAAACCTGAGATTCAACCTCGAAGACGAGCTCTAAACCTCTAAAACACCAAGTGTTGAGATTTCATCAAAAACCATCATTTTTACCGTTTTCAAGAACACCATTTGAAAACCATAAAATCACACGTCATACGATGTAATAAATCAAGAAAAGCAAAAAATATTCTTTTTACCCGAAAACCAAGGTTTAAACATAAATATAACAATTTATGCATTTTTTTACCAGGTAAAAACACATATAATTACATAAAACACCTTTATATACTAGTAGGGTCTATAATCCTACCTCGATGAGTCGAAACTCAAAGCCTCAAATTTTGAACCACGTCGAAACATGAATCTGATCGGTCGAACACGAAGCTAACAGCGTGAATAGCAGGGATCCACAAGTTGATCGTCGAAAACTAGGCTCAAGCAACTTAAATATGTAGAGAGAAGGCAAAGAAAAAGAAGAAATAAACTTTTCCCAAACGTTCCAGCCCACTAGAATACTTATAGGCTTGGCAAAAGGTAGTTTAGTCGACTGAAGAGGCCACTTCAGTTGACAGAAGCTCCTCGAAAAACGTACCACCGCCCAGTTCAGTCACTCGAACCCTTCGGTTCAGTCGACCAAACTCAAGAAAAATAGTTCAGTTGACCGAAAATACTAGTCCAGTCGACCGAACCCAAGGTGTCACAGCCTACTATTTTGGTCTCGATTTTTCAACTCTAAGGCCAACCAAACAAGACTAAACAAGGTCCGAGAAAGCGTAAAACACATCTATATGTTGTTCTACAACTCCAAAACATAAACCATGCATCGATGATATATAACATGAAGGGAAACACATCAACATTTATATATATAAAAAATAAAATGGTACAGGGTCTCACAACTCTCCCCCTTAAGGAATTTTGGCCCCGAAATTCTCTACAAGGTCACGAGGTAAACAGGTTTGGGTATCTGGCACGCATTCCAGACTTCACCTCCCAAGTCGCTTCCTCAATCCCATGATGAAGCCACTGAACTTTGACATAAGCAATCGTTCTCCCCCGCAACACTTACTCTCCATGTTGAGAATCTTCACAGGACGTTCCTGATACGTGGCATCCTCATCAACCAGCAGCTCTGCCCAATCTAACACATGTGAAAGATCATGCTCGTACCTCCAAAGCATCGAAACGTGAAAGAAGTTGTGCACAGATGCTAACTGAGGCGGCAAGGTTAGACGGTATGCTACCACCCAAATCCTTTTCAGGATCTCGAAGGGTCTAATAAAACGTGGTGATAGCTTCCCGCGACGGCCAAATCTCATCAACCCTCTACGTGGCGAGACCTTCAGAAACACGTGATCTCCCACTATAAACTCCAATGGTCTCCTCTTCTGATCTGCATAACTCTTTTGGTGGCTCTGCACCATCACCAGACGCTGACGAATCACGACAATCTGCTCCGTCGTCTCCCGTACTAAGTCGGGTCCCAAAACACTAGTCTCACCCACCTTTGTCCAACACACAGGCGATCTACATGGCCTACCATACAAGGCTTCATACGGTGCCATCCCAATACTGGACTGATAGCTGTTGTTGTACGCAAACTCTACCAATGATAGATGATCCTCCCAAGAATCCCAAAAATTAAGCACACAAGCTCTCAACATATCTTCCAAAATCTAGATGGTCCTCTCAGACTGACCATCGGTCTGTAGGTGAAAAGCTGTGCTTAAAGTCAAGCTAGTCCCCAAAGCCTGCTGAAGACTCAGCTAATAGCGCGATGTAAAGCGCGGGTCTCGGTCAGAAATGATAGTCACAGGTATTTCATGTAATCAGACTATCTCCCGGATGTACAATCTACTCAATCGGTCCACTGGGTCTCTCACTCGAATTGGGAGGAAGTGCGCAGACTTCGTCAACCTATCAACCACAACCCAAACAGTATCATGTCTCTTCGGCGAGCGTGGAAATCCTGATACGAAATCCATCGTGATATTCTCCCACTTCCACCTGGATATAGGCAATGGCTGCAACAATCCTGTTGGTCTCTGGTGTTCCTCCTTTACTTGCTGACAAGTAAGGCATCGAGAAACAAACCGAATCACATCTCTCTTCATTCCTGTCCACCAGAACTGACGATGCAAGCCACGATACATCTTCGTGCCTCCTGGATGTACCGTAAGATGTGAATGATGAAATTCATGTAGCACCACAACACAACACGACTCTGGCACAAATAGTCGCCATGACAACCTCAAGCTCTGATCTGAAGCCACCGTCCATCCTGCTGTGTCCTTCTCACTAACAATGCGGTCCCGTATCATCTGAGCCTCCTGATCGGTCCACTGAGCTTCTAACACACGTGCAACT
Organism: Heliamphora exappendiculata; assembly: GCA_034768845.1. Classification (NCBI taxonomy): domain Eukaryota; kingdom Viridiplantae; phylum Streptophyta; class Magnoliopsida; order Ericales; family Sarraceniaceae; genus Heliamphora; species Heliamphora exappendiculata. Next base: position 30,585 of record JAOTRH010439247.1, on the reverse strand, counting down.
AATGCGGGCTGTGAAGCTACTGAATATAAGGTCGAACCTCCCCTTGTCTCCCTGGGACACAAATCAAACTCCCTAACGTCTCCAAACATGTCCCACTCTCGTATAGCCACAGAAGCTAACGAGCTATAAGATCTCCTACTAAGCGCATACGACATTTGCCTTACTCGAATGATACTGCAAATCAAAGTCGTAGTCTTCCAACAACTCCATCCATCTTCGTTGTCGAAGATTCAAGTCCTTATGCGAAAACAAGTACTTTAGGCTCTTGTGATTAGAGAAGACCTCGGAATGCTCACCATAAAGATGGTGACGCCATGTCTTTAAGGCAAAGACCACGACTGCCAACTCCAGATCATGTGTTGGGTAGTTCCTCTCATGTGTTTTCAACTGCCGGGATCCATAAGCTACAACCTTGCCCTCCTGTATCAGAACACACCGCAAACCCTCATGTGATGCGTCGCAGTACACTGTGTAACCCAAACCTTGCTAAGGAGTAATCAACACTAGTGCATTGGTCAATCTCCTCTTCAGCTCTTGGAAAGCTGACTCACAGGATTTGCTCCACACAAACATAACTCCTTTCCGCGTCAAACGCATCATAGGTGCTGCAAGCTTAGAGAAGTCTTGCACAAACCGTCGATAATAACCTGCTAGACCCAAAAAACTACGAATCTGAAAAACATTCTTCGATCGCTGCCAATTCGTCACTGCATCAGTCTTCGTCGAGTCCACTGATACCCCATCCTTCGACACCATGTGTCCAAGGAATCTCACCTATGTCATCTAGAACTCGCACTTCTCGAACTTCCCATACAAGCGATGTTATCTCAGAAGCTGTAAAATAATATGGAGATGCTTCTCGTGCATCTCCCTCGTGGGTGAATAAACCAAAATATCGTCCATGAACATGACCACAAAACTGTCCAGATAAGGGTGGAAGATACGATTCATCAAACCCATAAATGTAGTTGGAGCGTTCGTCAGACCAAACGGCATAACCAAAAACTCGTAGTAACCATAATGAGTCCGAAAAGCGGTCTTCGCTATGTCCTCAGCCCTAATCCTCAGCTGATGATACCCTGACCTCAAGTCAATCTTCGAAAGCAGCGCATTCCCCTCACCTAATCAAACAGGTCATCGATCCTAGGCATAGGATATTTATTCTTCACTGTTACTTGGTTCAGCTTCCTGTAGTCTATACAAAATCTCAACGAACTATCCTTCTTCTTTGCAAAGAGCACTGGAGCTCCCCACGGTGATGTACTCGGCCGCACAAACCCCTTGTCTAGCAACTCCTGCAACTGCACCTTGAGTTCTCTCAACTCAGCTGGTGCAAAGCGATATGATGGCATGGAGATGAGAGCCACTCCTGGAACAAGATCAATAGAGAACTCCACATCTCGGCTCGGTGGTAACTCAAACAAATCATCCAGAAAGACATCTGGGTACTCACAGACCACAGGGGGTAACACTCCTCAAATCCCAACCGGCTCATCCAACCTGAGCGGAGAAAAGAGAAAACCCAAATCTCCTCATACCCGAGTGACACCGGGTATAGACATCAAGCCCTCATCCCGATCACCTATAAAGTAGAAGCAGTTACCCTCTGGCATACAGATTGACACTCTCCGTCACTTACAATCTATAAAGGCACGGTAGGTAGTCAGCCAGTCCATCCCTAGGATGACATCAAATGTGGTCATGTCTAGAATGATAAAATCAAACTCTAAACAATGACCGGCGACTCCTAATTCACAGGATCTGCAGACTCTGCTTAACATCACATTCCCACTAATAGGGGTCTCTACGCTCAATGTACTACCCAATGGGTCTATTTGTAATCCCAAAGCAGATGCAAAAGCAATAAAGATAAAGGAATGTGATGTTTCTGTGTCGATGAGAACACTGGCCCATGATCTAAAGACTATAAGAGTACCTCTGATTATGGCTGGAGTAGCTGCAGCATCAGGTCTAACTGGTGCCTTGGAAACACCTGGATCAACAAGAAGATAAGCCCTGGCCTGCGGTAGTCTGGTCTGCCCACCATAACCCTGAGTTGATGGCTGCCTCACTGACTGAGCTGAAGCACCTCCTTTCGTAAACCTAGAAGTCTGAGCCCTAGGCTATTGCGGAGCCTGTCGCCTCTGTATAGATGAAGCAGCTGGTGCTCCTGTCGCACCCTGGATATTCCCCTCTCTGGGACAGTATCTGCGAAAGTGCTCGGACTGACCACACCCAAAACAGATAGGTGGGTCTCTCGCCTGTGACTAAATGGGCGCTGAACTCTGAGCCTGGCCCTTCTGCAGGCACTCAATTGAATGATGCCCCGACTGTCCGCATCGATAACAAATCAACCCTCTCTGCTCTGGCCTTCATGTCGAGGCCACTGAAAGTGTAGGTGCAGACGACTGCGGTTGATACGATCCAACAAAATGAGAACTAAGCCCAGACGACCTCCAGCGCTTGTTCTTACGCCCCTGAGACTGTGTATCTCCACTGCCCTACTGGTTCTTACCCTCTCTGACCATGCGGCTATCTGCCAACGAGTTCCCCACCTGGATAGCTACTTCCACCAGCTTGATGTACACCTCCACATCCAGAGCTGCAACCCTATCCTTAATAGTAGGTCGAAGTCTTCTCTCAAACCTCCGAGTGCGCAACTCCTCTGTCGATACCATCTCTGGTGGAAATCGCGACATATTCGCAAACTTGGCCTCATACTAGACCACAGACAAATTCTCCTGAACAAGGGAGAGGAACTCCTCTCGGTAAGTATCCCTTAAAGATCTCGAGAAATACTTCTCCAAGAAGACTCTCGTGAAAGCAGCCCACGTCTCATCCACAGTGGTCTTGGTGAACTCCTACCACTCCCTAGCATCTTCCTGTAGTTGGAACACCGCCAACTTCACCCGTAAAGCATCCTCCTCGATATCCAGAGTATCGAAGATAGTCGTGGTAACTTCCAACCACTCAGTAGCAACTTTGGGGTCTGGCTCCCTAGCAAAGGTTGGAGGATCCAACCGTCAAAACTCCCTCATAGCCACAGAAGCTCTTGGCTTAGGAACCTGTACACTAGCCCTGGTCGCTTCAGCCATAGCTCGCATAGTGGCAAGCATCTCCTGGACAATGTCAGCACTGCCCACTTGTTCTTATAGGGCATGAACGTCTCCCTCCCCTGGAACCTGAACATAAGCACGACCTCGGCCACGGCCTCATCCCCGTCCTCCCCGCGTGGACATAGTTTTATAGAAAGCAATATAACAGGATAAGCTTTCCTACAACATGTTATTTCTAACATAAACATGTAACGCACATAAGCATGCTATCACGTAGCCACTTAAGGTCATGTCAACACGTCTCACATACCGAGGAGAACCAACAAGACGGACTCGTTCATTTGGATAACCTATTCAGATTCCTTGCTAGAAAACACATAAGCCAAACGTGTTTTTAACTTGGCTTCCAAAGTTGTTATTCCAAATGCCCTAAGGCAAGATTCATCAATCCGTAGATTCATCCTCTATGCCCACATATACACAACTATCATGCTCAGAATGCTATTAACATGTTATAAACCACGTTTAAACACATGCAAGCAAGCATACAAAATCAACCTCACCAGGTGATGAACCCTTTTTCCCATGGCTCTTAGGTATTTGAACCCAGAGCTCTGATACCAAGTTGTCACGCCCCAAAACCCGGGGTCACGTGAAAATCTACCAAGCACTAGTTTTTATGAAAATACAGGTTTTTATATATTTAAAACTGCCTGTTGAAAACAATAGAATACCCAACAAAAGATATCTCTCATAAACAAAGGCATACAGTTCTAACATGCATACAGTATATTACCTTATGGTGTACAAAACTTGCCTTCAGGAATAGGCATACCAAAAAGGAAAACTACTACAGTCTTCCATCATCCGTCAGCACGGGCATCACTAGATCTACTCAAGATCATCATCCACATCATCACCTGAAAAAGGTTTTGTACAGAAAATCCCACCCGTGAGTTGAAGCCCAATAGAAATAGACAATAAAGCTGTAAAGTAAAAAATATGCAATCATATAGAGTAGAAGTGAACTCAACCACAAAACCCAAAAGGTTTTCCATCCAAAATCCACAAGTTTTCCCATTAGACTACACCCGTCTCCCAAAATGGTTTTATTAACATAAAACCCTATTTTCATACTTAAAACCATGTGTTGCAAATAATGCAAATAATCGACCAAAGTTAAGAAAAAATAGTAATCAAAACATTATTCCCTCACAGAATGTACCATCGTGGAAAAGAAGAAGAATATGATCCTATGTACCGACTCTGTCACACAGACAAAGGTAGCAACTATAGACCCTATCCATTACCCTAGACCTCATCCATTCAAGACTCGCTAGATAATGACAAGTTCTATACGGAGCACCATAACGAACCGCTTAATTTACGGGCGACCACACGAGGGTACAAAGCACCAAACTAACTCAATTTATGGGGACTAACCTGAAGGTGCAAAGCACCTATGCTGCGCACGTTTCTGAACTTACACCGAGGGTAACTCGTGCCAAATACACGTCATCTCGGTACATCTAGATAATCTTCTAAAAATCGTACCGTAGCTCAATTACAATTTTTTTTCTCAAAATAATACATTAAACATGTATATAGATCCATCCATCAATATAGAGATCAAACAAAACATTTTCAAAATGTTTTTTTCTCATTTTCAACAAAACATTTCAAAACCTGAGACTCAACCCCGAAGGCGAGCTCTAAACCTCCAAAACACTAAGTGTTGAGATTTCATCAAAAATCATAATTTTTCACTGTTTTCAAGAGCACCATTTGAAAATCATAAAATCACACGTCATACGATGTAATAAACCAAAAAAGCAAAAACATGCTTTTTACCCAAAAACCACGGTTAAACATAAATATGACATTTCATGTATTTTTTTACCCGGTGAAAACACATATAATTACATAAAATACCTTATACAGCAGTAGGGTCTAGAATCCTACCTCGACGAGTCGAAACTCAATGCCTCAAAATTCAAACCACGTCGAAATAGGAATCTGATCGGTCGAACATGAAGCTAACAACGTGAATAGCAGGGATCCACAAGCTGATCGTCGAAAACTAGGCTCAAGCAACTCAAATATGTAGAGAGAAGGTAGAGTAAAAGAAGAAACAAACTTTTCCCAAACGTTCTAGCCCACTAGAATACTTATAGGCTCGGCAAAAAGGTAGCTCAGTCGACTGAAGAGGCCACTTCATTCGATTGAAGCTCCTCAAAAAACGTACCACCGCCCAGTTCAGTCGATCGAACCCTTCGGTTCAGTCGAACGAACTCAAGAAGAACAGTTCAATCGACCGAACATACCAGTCCAGTCGACCGAACCCAAGGTGTCACAGCTTACTATTTTGGTCTCGATTTTTCAGTTCTAAGGCCAACCAAACAAGCATAAACAAGGTCCGAGAAAGCGTAAAACACATCTACATGCTGTTCTACAACACCAAAACATAAACCATGCATCGATGATATATAACATGAAGGGAAACACATCATCATTTATATATATGAAAAATAAAATGGTATAGGGTCTCACATGTACAATAAGTAGGCATCTAGTGAGAAGGAGATAGATTAATATCACCACCTTCTTTTCTATTCTATTTGTCTTCCCAACTACTAAACTGTCAAAACCGCACAAATATTTCAATCCAAAATTCTCTATAAGACGCTTGGAGCTTTGTGAACTTTGACCTAATGTGATCCTAGTTTCAATTAACAAGAATTTAGCCCAAATGACATTCAGAGATAGCCTACAACTTTAGGTACACACAATGTTCTTTCACCCCTTGAAATCGAGCATATACTGAATTTATATTCAATAGGAAAAGGAAAAAATTACTTCATATAATCCAAAATGATCAAACTCGGCCTTATTAGAAACTTGTAACTACAATTAAACACCAGCAATTTAAGCCAAGATATCAGAAATCAGAAATTGAAATTTTATGAAATTCAGAAATCTATTCAAAAAATCAGCAAATCCAAGATATTAAACTCTAATTTTCTGTCAAGAAATGCAACCAGCAAATCCAATCTCCAACGGTCCCAAGTCCCAAAAAAGAACAACAATATTAAGCTTAAAAACTCTAAACACTCACAAATCTAAAACCAAAAAAGAAACTCAGAGGCTCAGATGAACAACAGAACAACAATAATACCTCAGAGGCTTAGACGAACGGTGCCGACGATGTGAAAGGTGGTGGAGAATCGACTAGGGGAATGGTGGCTACGAGTGATGGCGTCCACGATGGCGATGAGCGATGGCGTCAACAATGGCGACGAGCGATGGCGTCAACGATGGGGACAAGCGACGACATGAACACTAGTGGCGAGCGACGACGTGAACGCTGGTGAGTAGTGACGACTGATGACGTCTAACGGGGGTGACAATCAACGACGTGAAGCTTAGTGGTGGCTAGGGTTTCACTACTTCAGTCTTTGACTCTCTCACAAAAGATAAGCAAGCTGCAAGCGGACGAGAGGAAGAGGGGAAGTGGCTATTTGCCTGTTTGGTTCCGTGTATAAACTAATGGAAGTAAAATTTTATATGCTTGCTTATACTCGGTCGGTTTCGGTCGGCCAACACGCCCGAACCTCCACCGAACCGAAATTCATTTCTTTTAAGAATATAAAACCGAACCAACCGGTATTAAATTTAAAACTGACCAAAAGTACCTCGATTAGGTCAGTTCGGCCGCCCGATTCGGTTATTTTGAAATAATTTTCACCCCTAATTCTCATAATGCCTCCTAGAACTAAAGGTGGAAAAGGGAAATCCATTGCACGAGAGGATACAATGGAGGAAAGTGATCAATGGTTCTCCACGAGATGGGCTGAAACTCTCTACAAAACTCATTCAGTCCCTTGAACCCATTTTCAATAAGTTTTTAGATATGCGCTTCATGGATCTTCATTTTCCAAATGTTTGTTGACTCCTAACTCGAATTGGATGGGGTCCGTATTTATTTTATCAACTTAAAGGTGTTTTTTTTCAACACACTCGTCTATTTTATGCCAATCTTATGAAAGAGGATAAATTCCATGTCAATGATCCGTGCACTCATCTTTCCACATACCTATTTGGAAAACAATATCACTTTACCAATCGAGACATTGCAAATCTTTTTGGCCTTGGTAGAGGAGATTTTGTTTGTCCCAAATACTCCACAAATTGGATCATGGAACGTGACTTTACCCCCTCAAACCTTTTTGCCAATGGTTATAAGTGAACGGGTAATCAATTTCGCCCTCGCTCCTCAATATTCCCAACTTACTCTTTAGGCTAAAATCATTCACCTTGTCATCACCTACAACATTCTCCCACGTAGTGGTTCAAGGAGTCATATTTCTTATCTAGATTGCTTCCTCATGTGGTGTATATACATGGGTAAACGTCTTGATCTTCCATCTCTTATCTGTCATTGGATGCTAGCTAAAGAGGTTACTAAACGTCGCACTCTTCCATATGGTGCTTTTCTTACTCCCCTCTTTGAGTCTTTCAATTTCTCTCCATCTTCTTCAAATTTTGTTCCACCAAAACTTTTCAATTTCTTCAACAATACCACCTAAAAACAGATGGGTTATACCTTGCATGATGGTGAATGGCAACTTAAAGTTAGAAGAAGGTGATGAGTGCCACAAGTGGTTGAAGAGGAAGAAGAAGCAGTCGACGAAGAACGAGCCGATGATCAAGCCGATGCACCTCCTCCCGTGGCTCCCGATATTGGTCTTACTCATGCCAAATCATCTAAGTCCTTTCTTAAGAAGTTAATCAAATCCTTCACCGAAGAAATTAAAGGGGAATTCCTAAAGGTCTCCAACTGACTCACTCGTATCGAAGATGCATTGGGCCTTCCTCCCTATCATGATGATTTTGATGGTACTAATAGTGATGATGATGGCAATGGTGACGACATCAAAGATGAAGATGAATTTAACTTAACCGTCTTCGATTAGTACTTTTTGTTGATGACAAAAGGGGGAGAAGAGAGCGAGAAGCAAAATACTTTTGGATGTCACTTTACTAAGTACTTTTGAATGTCACTTTACTATCACTTTACTACTTTTTGGTTGTTACTTTTGGATGTCACTTTACTAAATACTTTTGGATGTCACTTTACTAGTTTTTAGATGTTACTTTTGGATGTCACTTTTGGATATTGTTAATGACATTTTGGTCTTATGTTGATGACATTATGCTACTATGGTCCACTTTTGTTATGGTTTTATGGTTGGATATTGTTAATGTTTAACTTTTGTCTATTTCCCTTCATGTTATATGCTTATATATTGAAACATTAAGTACACTTGAATTTAAAGAATCTATTGCTCATCACATGCTTATATATTTAGTAATCTTGAAATCAAAGAAACCTAAGGCACTTTCATTTGTTTTTTGCACTTAAAAGCATTATTTTATATGCATATTGTGAGGGGGAGCTTTGCATAATTATTTCACCTTATTTGGCTCCTCGTTTGTCAACATAAAAAGGGAGATATTGTTGGTCTAACAAGATTTCAACATCAATTTTGATGATAACAAACTTAAGTATTTAATTATGCAATTGAGTTTGTGTACAGAAAATTCATTAGAAATTATGGATGAAACTTGAAAGCCATGAAGTATGAAGCAAGTGAAGGAAATTCATGAATAAAATTTGAAAGTTATGAAGCATGAAGCAAATAAAGGAAATTCGTGAGAATTTATGGATAAAACTTGGAAGCAATGAAGCATGAAGCAAGTGAAGACAAAAGTTGATTAAATTTTAAATTTATTAAAATTAGGAGCTATGTAAACTCAAAAGTATATTGTTTGAAGATCATAGAAAGACCTAGATGGACTATAAGTTTTGAATTTCATGAAAATCATTCTTAAATAACAATGATATTCTTTAAGAGCTTAAAAATATTTTCAAAAAATGAGAAATATGATTTTTACAGGTTAGTCGACTGAGGCAGCATAGTCAGCCAACTGAAGTGTTCTGCCAAATTTTTTTTTGATGGAAAGGCAGTTCTCTCGACCAAACCTCTCAGGTTAGTCGATTGAGTTGACAAATTTTTGAATTTAGGCTGCAACGACTAGTTTAAAAATTTCTTATTTAGCCCAACGGCTAGTTCAAAATTTTGGCCTATAAATACAGCCTTTGAGGACTGTCAAAGGCATTAACAAGCCTTGTATTCTATTCTCTGCTGTGCTTTCATATTGTGCTCAAAAAATCTTTTATTCTCTTGTTTGTTCTTGAGAGAAAAGCCCTAGAATTATCTTTGAGCTTCAGGTGATATATCTTTAAGAGTGAACTAGTGTGCTATAGTTTGTACTCATTTACTCATTAAGGGAGCTTTTATTTGTATGCTTTCTACTTCATTTGTATTGTAGTTGAGGCTAGGGTTTAGCCTTGTTCAAGTGAGGAAATTCACTTGAGTGTGAAGAACTAGGGCGCTATTGGTGTAAGGGTTTCTCCACCTGGTGAAAGAGAGAGGCGTCTCCGTTTTAAGGAGGGAATAGTGAAATCCTCAAAGCAATGTGCTTGAGGTAAGGACGTAAGCCATAGCGCCGAGTCTTGTAAAAATCTCAGTTTTGTTCTCTCTTCCCTTAAAACTCTTTACTTTTGCATTGGTTTAATTTATTATTGTTCATTTCTTATATTAAGTACATTGTGAATAAAATCAGATTAATATTCGTTGTCTTTTGTAATTGGAATATTTTAAAAACAAAAATTATTTAAAAATCCAATTCACCCCCTCTTGGGATTGCACCACACTCACACGCTTTTACTTTCTCTTTTTGTTCAATCCTAATCACTCGTGCATTTCTTATGTGTGCAGAGCCTCCAATGTCTAATGAAAATGGTTGAGTGTGTTGAGGCCTAAGAGGTTGAGCTTACCAAGTTGTGCCAGGCCAACTTTAACTATTTGAAGAAGATCGGTAAATTAGAGGGTAGTCTTCGAGAGAAGATAAATGTTCCTGACGCTGCTCAGGCTAGGGTCGCCGAGCTGGAGATAGTCGAGGTTGCCTTGAAGAGGCAGGTGAAAAAGAAGAAGGGGGAACTAGCTACTGCAAAGGCTGGAGCTGAGGCTGAAAGGAAAAAGGCAGAGAAGGATGATGAAAGGCCTATGCTGAGGGGGTAGATGAGGCCATGGAGAACTACAAGGCTCAGATTCCCAAGCTGCAGGACATCATCTATGCAGCGTCTTGGGAAGCGGCCTTGGAGGCCGTTGGGGTGGAGAGCTCTTCTCCGCTATTCACCGAAGTCCCTCTCCCAAGAAAACAGGTGGAAGAAGAAGGTGACGAGGTGGTGGAGGTAGAGGACCCTCTGTTGTCCGTTGTTGCTGACCAAACCCCTCCAGCACCCGAGCAAGTTCTCCCTTCTTCAACTGAAGATGTGGACAACCCAGTTCAAACGACTGAACAATTTCTAATAGATCCTTAAGCTCTTCTTTCTTTGTCTTTGTAGGGCTTCAGTGCCTAAGTTATCTTTACCTTTTCTGCTTTTAATTACTTATACTGCCCTTTGGGGCTTTTGTTTGTAGCTTCGAGGGTTTCAGCCCCACTTTTATGAATGGAACCCATCTTTTTGTTTCTTCAATCCTTCGCCACTTCGTATGCAAATATATGGGCTTTGCTATTTTAGACTTAGTCATTTTATACTATCTTCCAAATTTAGCCTTTTAGGCTTTTTATTCCTAGTATGGAATTGAACTTTCATACTAAAGGCTAAATTCGTCTGGATAAACTTCGAACTTAACTAATTTAGTATGGGATTGAACTTTCATACTGAGGGTTAAATTGGTTCGGATATACTTCGAATTTAGCCAATTTAGGCTTTTTTCCCCAGTATGGGATTGAACTTTCATACTGAGGGTTAAATTAGTTCAGATATACTTCGAACTTAGCTAATTTAAGCTTTTTTTCCCCAGTATGGGATTGAACTTTCATACTGATGGTTAAATTAATTCGGATATATTTCGAACTTAGCTAATTTTGGCTTTTTCTTCCCTAGTATGAGATTGAACTTCCATACTGAGAGTTTAAATTAGTTCGAATATACTTCGAACTTAGCCAATTTAGGCTTTTTTCTTCTCCAGTATGGGATTGAACTTCCATACTGAGGGTTAAATTAGTTCAGATATACTTCGAACATAGCCAATTAAGGCTTTTTCTTCCCCAGTATGGGATTAAACTTCTATACTGAGGGATAAATTAGTTCGGATATACTTCAAACTTAACTAATTTAGGCTTTTTCCTTTTTCTTGACCGGAGGGTATGGTGTGTGTGCCCCCAAGTTTTGAGAAAACGTATATGTGGAAAAAACTTTCAAGTTAAAAAATAGTAATTTGAAAAGGAAAAAACAAATTCTTGCCGAGCAACAGCGTTTTATTGCCATGCTGAAAAATTTACAGAAAAACTAAAAATTAAAAAATAAAATTTACGCAAGTTGTTTGCATTCCACAGCCTAGGGACGGCTCTGCCATTCATATCTCGCAGGTTGTAAGCTCTAGTGCCTTCCTTAGAGGTGATCTTGTAGGGACCCTCCCAATTCGGTCTGAGCTTCCCATGAACTAGGCCTTTCATGTGACCGAGAACTTTTCTCAGAACTAAATCCCCGTCGTCTAACTCGCAATGTTTCACCCTCTTGTTGTATCCTCTAGCCAAAGTTTGCTGGTAGGCTGCTAGTTTAATGGCTGCCGTTGTTCTCCGTTATTTGGTTAGGTCCAGATTCATAGCTAAGGCTTATGTATTTAGTTCAGGTGTGATGACGTCTGTTCGGATTGTTGGCAATCCGATCTCCAGTGGTATCACTGCTTCCACTCCATAAGCTAGGGAGAAGGGGATTTCCCTCGTGGATCTCCTTGGGGTTGTCCGGTACGTCTAAAGGACTGAGGGGAGCTCTTCCACCCATCTTTCCTTAGCAGCATCTAACCTCTTCTTGAGTTCATCAACGATGGTTTTTTTGTGGCTTCCGCCTACCCATTACTCTGTGGGTAGGCTAGGGTAGAAAAGTAATTCTCGATGCCCAGGCCTGAGCAAAAATTTTTGAAGACTAAACTATCGAACTAAGTGCTATTGTCAGAAATAATTTCTTAGGGCATGCTAAACCAAGTAACAATGTTCTTCCATGTGTGTAGACACCCCAATCTGACCAAGCCGAATCTTAGGCACCCATCTCGAATGTGCTTCAATGACGAAAGTATGAGAATCATGCTCAGGGATACCCCCAAGCAAGTAAAGACACGAAAATGGCTCAAAATCCAAAAATCCTAAATAAATTCTTCAAGCCGTGACATTCCCATCCACACAACCGTCACCTTTTTGAAAATCCTAGAACATGCCATGTCCTTATTCTCCAGGCCGTGATCTTTTTAAAAACCCTAAATCAAGCTGTGACTTTCTTTATTGCGGCCGTTGCTTTTTTATCGAGGCCGTGAGTTTTAAAAGTCACGGCTGTCCTTTTCATCACTATAAAGGTAGCTGCATGTACTGTATAAAAGCAAAAAGGTAGAGGTCATCACTATTACCCCTTTTTGGATAGGTGGCAGCATTCTAGAGGGTGTCTGGTCTCCCACCTTACCTATAAATAAGTGGCGATTCCAAGCAAAAACAAGAGAGAATCAATCTGGATAACAAAACTCTGCCAAAATCCATTCCCACCTGATATTTCGACATTCATCCCATTCTTTTCGAGCCTCGTTCGTGTTCTTGCTTGCCTAGGAGGAGTTCTTGGAGCACGCATATTGGATCGGAGGTATCATATTCTCACCATTAAGAGGCCATTCGAGATGGATATTCACATGAGGTAACCTTAGGTTCCCACGAATTTTCTTAAACCCTCATCTTCTTTCCTCTGAGGGTGTCATGGATAAGGTTTCCATTATTTTGTTGCTTGTTTACCATTTATTTTAATACAAATAGTTATTTCTTTCAAGTTTTCATCATGAACAATGTCTTCATAGCTTTCTGTTTCATATATTTACATTTGTTTACATCCTATTTCGATGCTCACAAGCACACTAGACACATCAGAAACTTACTGAGAATCTAGAACATAACGGCCATAACTTTTCTATGTCACGGCCGTATGTTCTGTTAAACCCGCAGTGACGGTCGTATCCTTTTTATAGGAGCCGCTACATTTATGCCTTTTTATATGGACGGCCGTAACATTTTGTTGTTACGACCGTGACATTATTTTAGGGCCAGAAGTGCTAAAACCCTTTTTAAACCTCTCTGTTACATGGTTTTTTTCAAGTTTGTACATCCTTTTGTTGTTCAGTTTAATATTTCCTCTTTCTGTATCTTTGTCTATCTTTCTACTGGGTAATGGATGATAGATCTGGTTTAGATCTAATGGGCCATGGTTTCCAACCTATGTACTTCCATATCTACATATTCTGAGGTTATGTTAATGTTATGGCCGTTAGCTTCTTTGTTACGGTTGTGTAGTTTATGAGAGATCAGTAGCATGTAAATGTGTTTTAAGTCCTTTAGTATTTATTTTTGATATTCTGTATATTCTGTTTAGAGTTATTGCATGCATAGAGGATGAAAGATGGTAGATCTAGCCTAAAATCAATAGGTTATGGTCTATGTCCTGCATATTCTATCCATTTAAGCTTGTTTCAAGCCTTGTGCAATACATATCCCCCTTTTGTACCTCCTAAAAACCATAGCCGCAACATTTATTTGTTACGGCCATGAGATGTTTTTATTATGTTCCTCACGGTAACCCTATTTAAGTCACGGCCGCCTGTTTTGTGACTATATTTGTCACGGCTGCAACATTTATTGCTATGGCTATGAGTTTTTATGTATGTCCAGTAGGCTTGAATATGGTGTTTAAGTTACTTTTTTATTTTGTTTTGTATAGCCTGTTTATGGCATGTTAGAAACTAAAACTTCATTGCTTGTCCCTTAGGTCATTATTTGTTTATTTTACTACTCACTTGCATACTTTTTACTTTGCTTTGCTCATACTATACGTGTGGCATATCTAGAAATAATAACCAAATTGCATGACCCTGTGAATCGTAGTTAGGTTTTTCTTTATTGTTTGCTTTTGTTTGAACTTTCTTCAACCTCCCGCTCTGTATATTTTACCTTTAAAAAAGTTTATAATAAGAACCAACATTGACAAAGTAAAGGCCAACCTCATGGTTGGGCAAAAAGGGTGCCTAACACCTTCCATTCTTGTACTTTAGCAGTCGAACTCTCTTTTTCTCTGGTTACGCTTTTAAAAGACCCGCAGCGTTCTTTTGTTTTTCTTAGTTTTTCTCAAAAACCAAGTGGCGACTCCATTTTGTTTTAAAAATGCGTTCGGATATCTTGGATTTTTCATTTAAAATAGAAAAGGAACATTTTTTACAAACTATAGATATCCGAAGCATTCCCCCTCTTAATCTCCAAAACAAAATGCCTGCAGTTTTTCTAGCGACTCCGCTGGAGACTGGTTTTTCAAAACAAATCATAAGAGGGCTTAACTTGAAATGTCAATGGTTCTTATTATAAATTTTTTCATCGATATTCGCATCTGCATTTGCATATTTGTATACTTGGTTCTTAAACCCCCGCTCTGCCTACCCTATACCTCGGTCACTTCACTGTCTCGGGGTTATGTCGGGGAAGCCAGCAAGCTTTCTAGCCACATGCTTCCATAGATGTGAAAAAAAGAGTTATTGCGTACCGTTTGACCATCCTTTGCACCATTCCTGGCAATTGAAGGTATTTTCTTAACTCTATTCAGAAAGTACACTGAGTGAAGACCTTCCAACCTTTTTCATGAGCATATAACTTCTTAGAATCATTCTTTTAGGATCAATAAACGTTTTAGAGCTATGTGATTTTCTTTTTTATAGATGCTTTTGTTTGTATAGTAGCACCCCGATTAGGGTTAGCCTTCGTTTTCCCGATCCGTCATCGAGGGAGAGCTATTTTGAGTTTACGTGGGAGTTTTTCAGTTTGTACGAGTCTGTTTTCAAGAGTGAGTTATTTTGAGTTCAGGCCCGGCTGATGAGTTTTTTGATTTATGTAAGCCCTTTCTGTTTAGAGACTCGGGATCATAGTTTCAGATAGAGAAGAACCTATACGCACTTGGGATCGATCTCCGAGCGGAAAGGTCAGACGTATTAGCCAATTGAGATTGTCGATGGCAAACCCGAAACTGACCATAGATGACATGATGAGGGCAATTCTGGAATTGCAATAGACAGTTGAAGGGGTTAGTACTGCTATAACAAATCAAGCTAGGCTTCAGACACAGTGTCAAGCTTAGATTCAGGCCTTACAAACTCGGGTCACGGAGCCCAATGTAGTTATTCCAAATGATCAAGAGGACGGAGTAGGAAATGATATTTGGGATGACAATGTAGGACCCAAGGGAGCTCAGCAAGCAGCTGCAGCACAACCTGTTCGACCGGGGATCCTAGAAATTTTAGCCACGAAAGAATCAATCTTGTTTGATAAGGTTGATAAGCTGGAAAAGATTTTGAGGAAAGCCCGAGGTGTCGAAGACTATACGTTGGATGTTAAGGGACTTTGTCTCTTCCCCGATGCTAAACTTCCCAAAAAAATTTAAGATGTCTGATATGGAGAAATTTGACGAGACCGAGGATTCGAGGATTCATCTCAGAATGTATGTGGGGACTTTGTTGCCGATGGGTATTAATGATCAGTTGAAAGCCCATCTTTTTCAGTGATCTTTATCAGGAGCCGCTTAGAAATGGTTTTTGTCTTTAGATGCTACCAAGACGAGAACATAGGAGGACATTGCCACCACTTTTGTCAATCGGTACAACTACAACATCCAGCTCAATGTTACAACTCGATAGGATGCTAAAGAATCTTTTGTGGAATTCCTGACCCGGTGGAGGGATAAAGCAACTAAGATGACGAGTCGACCCACTAAGAAAGAACAAATAAGAATGGTGGTGAAGAACCTGCAACAGCAATTCTGCAAGTATCTGATCACGCAGCCATTGATGACATTTGAGCAGATTTTTGATGCGGATACACAGATAGAGGATATTCTTCAGTTCCAGCAATCTTTATCAAGAGCCACTCAGAAATGATTTCTATCTTTAGATGCTACCAAGACGAGAACATGAGAGGACATTTCCACCACATTTGTCAATCAGTACAACTACAACATCCAGCTCAATGTTACCACTCAGGAGCTCGAGACCACCTGGCAAGAAGCTAAAGATTCTTTTGTGGAATTCCTGACCCGATGGAGGGCTAAAGCAGCTAAGATGACGAGTTAGCCCACTGAGAAAGAACAAGTAAGAATGGTGGTGCAGAACCTGCAACCGTAATTCCGCAAGTATTTAATCATGCAGCCATTGATGACATTTGAGAAGATTTTTGACGCAGGGATACAAATAGAAGATGCTCTACAGTCCGGGGATATTGAAAAGGGAGAACCGAGTCAAAAAATGGTCCAAAAATCGTATGCCATAATCAGAATAACGCTGCCAATGCAGTGAGCTAAAGTTACGAAGTGAACTTGCTAAACCCCAATCCAAATCAGGCAGGCCCATCTGTTCAGCGGACCGCCCAAAATCTACCTTGAAATAAGAAAAGAACCTTCACTCAACTCGCCGTGCCTTTAACATCCATCCTGAGCCATTTGATTGAGAGGGGCCTCACAAATCCTTTGGAGCCAACTTCGCTCCAAATCTTTTGCCACCCCGATACAATCCTACCCAATACTACACCTTTCACTAGGCGCACAGACATCTAACTAATAATTGCACGCGGCTTTGACATGAAATTCAAGATTTGATTGACAACAAAGTGATCCCTCTGCCCACCGCTATATAGAAACTGAACATTACTACCAACCCCCTTCCGAATCATGCCAATCAGCAGAATGTAAACGTCATCGAGGAAGAGTTTAAAGGATTTGATCCCACCGAGTTCATAGTTTTTGTGCCGGAACTGAAATCGATTATGGATTTGCCATCCAGGCAGGAGGTGTTATGGCTAGACGACCTTATCTGGGATTTGATTGAGGATGATTCTTTCACCTTGCTGATTTTCATTACCCATGAGGAGGAAACCCCTCCCCTTGCCAATAATGAAGAAGATGAAGAGGTCAAACGCCTATGGGAAGATTTGGCCTGCCTCGAGGCATTGGATGATTTGGAAGAGGCCAGAATAGAGATCAAGTGGCATGTCCCGACCATCCCGAGCAATGATACAGCTTGGCATCAAGGGGTAACTTGGTATGGGGAGGCTAACCCGAGTTTTGAAATAGGAGAAGAAAGAAAAGTAGTATCAGAAAGAGGAGAATTTTTGAAGGAAAAAGGACATTAATAGTGAGAACAAGCAGGAAGAAAATCTACTAGTCAGTACGGAAGTTGAGGAGAAGAAGGAGTAGAAAGAGGAAAGTACTCCCCAAATAAATTTGTTGGGAATCGCAAGTCTTACATTTGACCATTCTGTATACATAGTTCCTCTTCATGAACTAAAACTGAGGACACCTGTACCTGATGGACCTATCTCATGTTCACTTGAATGAGATTATTAGGAAGAGAACGACATGTGGGAGTTGGAAGAAGTCGAGCAGGAATTCACGGATATAGAATATGATGAAGGAGAAGATGTGCAGGAATGGCACCTGGTAGTCGAAAAATCACATGACCATGGAGGCCTGTGAGAGCCTTGGGGCCTTCCCCGTCTTACAGTTATGAAGACCCTTTGGATGAAGTGTCATTGCCATAACTTTTTGAGCTGGAGGCCGCAATCAACGAAGAGTCCAAATGGTTTTCACAAAACATAATGGGGATCGAGGAAGACTTCTAGGGAAATGAAGGGAATAGTGAAGAGGTAGACAATTTCTGGGCCTTCCGAGAGAGAGGAGTCCCAGTGGCCGAAATTTGAAAAGTAGTTGATTAGTTTGAAGGACTATGGGAGCCCGAAGAGTAGATAAAACACCTGATAAAGAGTGGAAGACACTTTAAGCCTGCGCTGCTGGAGAAGGGGCAACCAAGTAGAGGCACAGAGAAACTGAGGAAATAGGCAGAAAGAATAGAGAGACAGAATAGTGAAGAGGAAGATGTAGTTCTAAAGCAGCTTAAGAAGATGCAAGCTAATGTATGCATTTAGGGATTGCTGGTAGCATCTCACAAACACTGATAGGCCATCTTAAAAGCCATGAACAACGTGGACATACCAATTGATGTCACTCCAGACCAACTGGTTGGAATGCTCGTACCTGAGAAATAGTCCAGTATTATTGCCTTCAGTGACTGGGATTTTATAGCAGAAGGGCCATCCTACAATAAGCCGTTGCATTTAACCATTAAGTGTATGGGAAAATGGGTACCAATTGTTTTGGTCGACAACGGTTCTGCCTTCAACGTATGCCCACTGCGAACTGCGTATTGTCTTGGGATTGGTGACTTTCACTGTAATAGTGGGAGCCTTGGAAAGTGAAGTAGAATTCTATGTCCTTGACGTGCCAGCTTCATTCAACCTGCTACTGGGAAAGCCATGGCTACATGATCCATTGATTAGAGCTGTTCCATCCACCTAACACCAAAAGATAAAATTGATCAAAGATGGAGTAACTATCACTATACCGGGTGAAACTAGCTTGTCAGCTCCACTAAGTGATGCTACCCCGCTTCTTGAGATCCAACACGGGGAGGAGAATTTCTTATTGAACGGGTTTGATTTTGATGAAACCAAGGCCATACAAGTTCTGATGAATGATAAGTGGAGTTATGTTAACCCAAGAGTCATAGCCATGATGAAGGAAATGTCCTACTTTCTAGGCATGAGATTAGGAAAGCATCTACAAGGGATTTCATAGTCGATCCCCATAAATCACAATTGCCTTGGGTACGGACTGGGATATAAGCTAGAACTTGAGGAGGCAAACGTAGGAGATTATTGGCCGACGCTGAATGGACGTTTCATTAAAGAAGGGGGTGATTCCCCTTACTGTGGGTTCCCTGAACCATAGATTAAAGAGAAGACTAACAAGAAATTACCAGGATTGGAAATCTTTTTAAGTCACCAGCTATCCAAAAGTGATGAAGAAGTCGAGATTTGGCATATGGGTCTCAGAGGAAAGAGGCAGACAGATTAGGCGGATCTTTGTGAAGAAGGAGATCTGGAGTCTTTCTTCAATGAAGAGATGGCCCAGGTGCATATATGCAATGATGACGAAGATAAGGACGTGCTAATGATGGAAGCTGACGCGCCTGTGGATCTCATTTCGCTTATCATGGATGCAACTAAAATGGAAAAGAGTAAGTTCTTTGAGTCTTTTATTATGCATGATGTAACGAGTGGGTTGGAGTATGCTGAATCTGTCTTTACCAAGTCGGTTAACATTGAGTCTGCTGGGAATGCATTTACTAGCATCCCGAGCCCTTTCTATCTTGAGTCTCAAGATGTAATCTCTTTTGAAATTGATGAAATGAAATTAGACTTTGCTTGCTTTGTTATGTCTCAAATATTCTGTCTTGATTTCGAAGATTTTAACAAATTCGAGGAGGATATCCTCCAAGAATTAAAATTCTTAATCGAAAAGAAAGAAGAAATGTAAGCCAAACCTATAACCGAAGAAACGATTTCGATAAATCTCAATAATGAAAATAACCCACAAATGGTTCAAATTGGTTCCACCCTATCTTTAGAGGAACATGAACAGCTAGTGTTTTTATTAAAAGAATTTAAAAATATTTTTGCATGGTCCTACGAAGACGTGCCTGGCATAGACCCCTTTATTGTACAGCACCAAATCCCCTTGTATCCCGATGCCAAACCTGCCAAGCAAAAGCTAAGGAGAATTAGGCCAGATTAAGCGCTCAAGATCAAGGAAAAAGTTACCAAACAATTAGATGCCAGATTTCTCACGATTATAGAGTATCTGAAATGGGTTTCTAATATTGTCCCTATACCGAAGAAAGATGGGAAGATCCAGGTATGTGTCGACTTTAGAGACCTCAACAAGGCTAGTCCCAAGGATGACTTTCCTCTCCCCCGTATAGATGTCTTGGTTGATAACACTGCCAAGAACGCGTTCTTGTCCTTCATGGATGGCTTCTCGGGGTATAACCAGATTCTGATGGCTCCAGCGGACCGAGAAAAGACTACCTTCACAATACCTTGGGGTACCTATTATTATAGAGTCATGCCATTTGGATTGAAAAACGCAGAAGAAACCTATGAAAGGGCTGCAACAACGTTGCTGCACGACATGATACACAAAGAGGTGAAAGTATATGTGGACGATATGATTATGAAATCCAAAACCAGAGAGGGACACGTCGTTGCACTAAGGAAATTCTTTGAACGGATCAGAAAGTATAAGATGCGTTTGAATCCTCATAAGTGTGCCTTCGGAGTCACTGCAGGCAAGGTGCTTAGATTTATGATCACACAGCGAGATATAGAGGTAGATCCTTCGAAGATCAAGGCCATTCTCGAAATGCCTCCCCTGAAGACCGAGAAGGACGTAAGGAGCTTCTTGAGAAAGGTTCAGTCTATCGGCCGATTCATCGCCAAATTAACCACTACTTGTGAACCCTTGTTCTGACTCTTTAAGAAAGGGACCAAATTTCATTGGGATCAGCAGTGTTAGGACGCCTTCGAAGTCGTATAGAAATATCTTCAAAATCCTCCAGTTTTGTCACCACTAGAACCCGACAATCCTTTGATCCTACACCTATTAGTGACTGATTCAGCATTGGGATGTATGCTTGCACAAGAAGACGAAGCCAAGGTAGAAAGAGCCATCTACTACTTGAGTAAGAAGAAGACCGAATGCGAATGACAGTATACGCATTTGGAAAAGACTTGCTGGGCGCTAGTCTAGGCATCCAGGAAGTTAGGCCATTACATGTTGGCATACCGTGTCATTCTAATCTCAAGGATGGATCGCTAAAATAACTCTTTGAAAAGCCAGCATTGACAGGAAAGTTAACCCAATGGTTGCTGATGCTAGTCGAGTTCGATTTGTAGTATGTCACGGGAAAATCAGTAAAAGGGAGAGCCGTTGCTGAGTTCTTAGCTAATCATCCTATCAACGGAGAAGAAGAGCTTGAATTTGAGTTTCCTGATGAGAAGGTGCTAAAGATTGAGAAGGATCAATGGATCCTCTATTTTGATGGAGCCTCAAATCAATATGGTTTTGGATTAGGAATATTCTTTGTTGCTCCCAATGATTCTTGTATACCTTTGGCTTTTAAGTTGAATTTTGAGGTTACTAACAATCAGGCCGAGTACCAAGCGTGCTTAACTGGATTGGAAGCTGCCTTAGAACTAGGGGTAAAAAAGTTGGAGGTCAAAGTTGGAGGTCAAAGTGGAAGGTCAAAGAAGAAAAGCTGGTTCAGTATCATCGAGAACTCGAGCTAATGATCCCCTGCTTTGAAAGCGTAATATTCATTCATGTGCCTAGATTGTAGAGATAAGAATGAGGCCTTTGGAAATTCAACAGGGGATGTATCTACAATCAACAACATTGCTATGACCCAAGAAACCAAGGACGGAGTACCATGGTATCACAACATCTAAAAATTCATCGAGAAGGGAGAATATTCGAGCCAAGCTAGTAAGAAGGACCAGAGAGCTATTAGGAGACTCGCCGCACAGTTCATAATCTATGGGGAGAAATTGTACAAAAAAGAATATCTGGGAGTTAATAAACTCTGCGTTGATATAAGATAAGGACACGAGGTGATGAGAGAAATTCATAGAAGAGTTTGCAAACCTCACGTGAGCGGGATGATGATGGCTGAAAAGATCATGCGCCAAGGATATTTTTGGATGACCATGGAAGCAGACTATCATCAATTTGTCTGGAGATGCCGAAAATGCCAGATCCACGCAAATCTCATGCATGTACCACCATCTCAGTTATATAACATGACCTTGCCCTGACCGTTCTCGGTTTGGGGAATCGACGTCATAGGGAAGGTTACACCCAAGGCGTCAAATGGGTGCGAGTTTATTCTTGTGGCAATTAATTATTTCATGAAGTGGGTCGAAGCTACCTCCTACTTCGTCTTGAAGGCTGCCCAAGTAGCTAAGTTCATCAAAGAGAATCTCATTTACCCGTACTGAGTCCCGCACGAGATAATTTCTGATAATAGTTCCCACTTTTAGGGAGAAGTTTTGGATCTATTAGAGGAATACCGAGTTGTTAGTCACAAATCCTCACCACACAGACCACAAACCAATGGGGATGTGGAAGCCACAAATAAGAATGTGAAGAAAATCCTTTAGAAAATGATAGAGGGAAGTAGGGATTGGCCATAAAAGCTACCACTTGTGCTTTGGGGATACCAGACATCGATTAGAACTTCAATCGGGGCCACACTGCATGCCTTGGTTTACGGAATGGAAGTAGTCCTACCTATTGAATTGGAAATCCCATCTTTGAGAATAATGGCCGAGATTGGAAATCCTGAGGCAGAATGGGAGAGGAATAAATTTGAAGAATTACTCTTGTTTGACGAAAGAAGACTTCAAACACTGTTTCATGTTCAAGGGTATCAGAGGAGGATAGCTCGAGCGTTCAACAATAAGGTTAAGTCTCGAAACTTGAAGGAAGGTGATTTAGTCCTCAAAGAGATTAGAGCTCTGATTTTCGACCCTAAGGGCAAGTTCAAACCCAATTGGGCCGGACCCTATCTTATTAAAACCCTCATGTCAGGAGGTGCTGCAATTCTGATGGATTTAGACAGGAATGTTTTCTTTGCACCTATCAATTCAGACCAGCTTAAAAGATTCAACTCTTGAGGAAAAAGCCCGCAAAATGAGAGCCTCAATACTCGAGTGTTACCCACGCCTTGAACTACGTTATGGCCTAATTTTCTACCTTCGGGATACGTAGGCATCTTTTGTCAGAAGTTCGGCCCAAACCTTTGATCAAAATTCCCGCCTTGTAACTGTGCTTTAAGTAAGTTAATCAATGCAAAAGATTGTTTTAAGTTTCTCTAATAAAATGATTATGTTGTAAGAATAAAATTTAAAAAGCCATCGCAAACCAAAAGTGGAGAGACTTTTATTAATGAGTTTACCGATATAGATTTCAAAAGAAATAAGAGAAGCTCGCAAATCCTCATCCTAAAAAGCTAAAAAAGAAAGCAAACATAGATATTGAGACATAGCAAAAGAAGTCAAGTCCTCCTTCTCTTTGTATCTCCTCCTTGCCCTGCCTCGCGCTTTATCTCTGTCTGCAGCCAAACCCTGTAAACCTCAGAAAGCCTGCTATCGAAGTCCTTGCCAACTGGTATCTTCAGTCGAGAAAACCAAGCCAGCTGATACTGACCCAGGAAAGGGGCCCAATGAGGATGACTGTACAGATGGCTCATAGAAGTCTGAGGATAGATCTGGGTACGCCCAAATTGGCGAAGAATGCAATAAGGATGATAGAAGGTGGCCAGCTTCAAGCCAACCAACAGAACCCCAAAGTGACCGATAGTGGAAAGAGTTATAGAAGATATCTTCAACCAGGGGCATAGCCAAGAGATGTCCTCCCTAGTCAAAGAACACAGATAATCATTCCAATCAGCTTCAATGGAGCAAAGTCGATAAACCTGACGGCGAATAAAGGACTTAATGCTGTAAGTATCAGATACAGGTTTCTCCAGTAGAATCAACTTCTCCATTAACCAAATCTGAGAGAAATAAAGAAAAATGAGAGCTGAGTGGAAAAATCCGAGAGAATACAAAAAAATGAGAGTTGAGTGGAAAAATATGAGAAAATAAAGAAAAAATGAGAGCTAGGTGGAAAAATCTGAGAGAATACAGAAAAAAGGAGAGATGAGTGAATACCTGCAGCAGGAGTGCACGACCAGCAAAATAAGGAGCACCCCTAACATGGACTCCATCAAACCCCAAAAGCATTTAAGCCAGAATCAACAAGATAGGGTCCTGACCCTCATGAATCTGGTAGGCCACATCCACCAAGGAAGAGCTAGCCTGCCCATCTGAAGGTCCCAGGAGGAAGCAAGCCAAAAGATAAATGCACAATGTGTACCTACGCTGAAGCTGAAAAGGGAAGTCACCAAGGGACCCTTGCGGCCCAAAGCAGTCTATGATCTGAGCCACATCAAGGGATCCACCATGAGTAATCAAAGCAGCCTCATGATAGGAAAAACCACAAAGCTGCATCGACCTGTCTCTAGCACTTGAGAAAGGAGCAGGGACTATCACTTCATAGCGACCCGAGATCTCAAGGATAGCAGAGAAATCCTCAATGGTCGGATATAACTCCTCAATGTCGAACCGAAAGACGTGCACTTCAGGATCCCATAGTTAGGTTGCCCCTCAAAGTAGATGCCAATCAACCCTCATACTTCGCAAGGAGAATAGCGCATGTAGGCCAAAGTTGAGGAAGTTCCCGTGCTCGACCAGAGAGAAGTCACCCATCCAAGCCAACAAGGTGTTGTTATAGGAGTGGGCCATGAAGAATGCAATGAAAATGCCAAGTATACAGAATAGTTGGGTCTGGAGCAATGTCACTCTTTTATAGAGTTGAAAAAGGAGGGAAACCCAGAATTTTCTTGAAATTTCGCGCCAAAAGGTTACTTGCGGCCGTCACCTTATTTCTCGCAGCCGCCGTATCTTTTATTCACAGTTGTTACATTGTTTCTCCCAAACGTCGGTAACATAACAATCAACATCTAGGTCGTGAACTATTGTTCACATAAGTTCAGGCCGCCATATCCAAAACCAACGGCCACCATATTCGTTCTCACGGCCGCCATCTTTTTTATGCAGAACTTTTAGTAGCCTATCCCCATTTGCCAATATGCCCCAAACTGAAATTGTGCACCCGTTGGCAACTCACAGCAAGAAAAGGAGTTTTTAAGACAAGATCACAACTTACAAGTCATACATCATGCATAATCAAAGTCTAAGCATTCATGAGTAATTTTCATATCGAAAAAGAGTCTAAGCATCCATAATAATTAAAAAGTGTAAACCACAAGGTATGAAGGCCCAACCCATTAAAAGCAGAGTAATGAATAAATGTGTGTGATGTGGAAGCAGACCAATAGAAAAATCGAAGGCACGCAGGCCCCATCAGTATATCTGTGCAGAATATCAAAGGCACGCAGGCCCCATCATAGTATCCATGTAGTGTGTCAAAGCAAGTGTATCAATGTATTAGTATGTATCTATGCAATGGTGAATCAGAGATAGTGTATCAGTATAATGAACTAAGAGTAAAGTATCAGAATGTGGCAAGAGGGCACGCAGGCCTTCGTTAACAGTAAAAGAAGGAGAATGAAGGAAATCAGCAGCTAGTCAAGATGGTCACTCTCGCCGGGTTCTCTTCCCTCGAACCACGTGGCCTCCCTAAGACGGCTCTCTAGATATCGACCCGGTCTCCTCCACCTCTTATGAGCTGTCAATCGTCTATGTAACAGTGGAGTCCAAGCCTGGGGTGAAGAAGCAGCGGCAGAAGCAGAAATTCGTCTAGAAGATGCAGCTAGGGCGGCAGGTGCTGTGCGAACTCTACGAGTCCTCGGCCTTCCACCACGCCCATGCTGAAAGAAGAAAAAGGGGCACATCAGCTAAGGAAGATGAATATGAATAAAAAGGAAAGCAAGAATGAAAGGAAGAAAATACTACAACAGAGCCACCCCGAGGAGCAGAGGGCTTCAAGCTATGAGCTCAAAAAGCAGCATTTTAACGGCGGACTAACACCCTCAACCTGATGATCAAGCGAAGGGACTGGTCACATCATTCCCAGGGCATCTGTCAAGAGAAGAAACAAGTCAGTGTAATCAGGTGTCAAGATCAGCCAAATATGGGAATCAGTACAGTCAGATCATCACAGTCAAATATAAGTGACAATGCTAAGAGTAGAAGGAGGGCTGTCGTACCTGCTCAGCGCCAGGGGGAAGGAGAATCTCTGTGGCCACCAGCTCTGGGATCTAGATTTGTTTAAGAACCCTGTCCACAAAAGTGTCCATCATCCAAGAAAGCTCGGGATGTACAGGGCCTGGGGCAATAATAGGAGGACCCCACGCAGCAGTACGAGCTCTTATGGCAGGCATGAGCCTCTCTCGAGCAAAGATCGTGTAGTCATGATCCTCGTCCTCGATTAGCATAGCAACGTCGAGGCCCACCATGGCTCAGATGATCTCGGCTATGCGGAGTGTGTCGGTTTAATGCATCCCCACCAGAGGTGTCCTCGAGATATGAAAATGATCATGCCCCAAGGACTGTTGAACGACGCGCTCATCAAGGTACCACTCTCTGTAGAATGGCCTCTCAAACAAGACAGGGTCCGGGTGACCTCAAAGCTCCGCATCAAATCAGCACTAGCTCGCTCCTCTATGCCCATCCAAATGTCCCAGTGGACCTGAAAGTCAAAGGAAGCATGTCAGCAAGCAGTGTATGTGCAGAAAATGAGAAGTGTGAGTGAACTGAAAGCATGAGTAACATACCCGGTCGAGAGTAAGGCTGTCAAGGAAAAGGCAGTCATCATATAAGTCCTTCCCACCAGGCTTCGTATCCTGATGGCGTCTGGCCCATCGAAGTGCTCGGGGGATCACAAGGGGGTCATCGCATGAGTTCACCGGCTGGCGCATGCCCAGGAATTCATAAGTCCAAAGTTGTAAAAAATCAAGAGAAGCATCAGTATAGTTGAAGTAGAAATGCAGATATGGAAATGAGAAATGAAAGTACTGAAAGCAGAGAAAGCAAACATACCTCCCAGATGCGTCAGTACGCACTGACGCTTAGATCAGAAGTCTGGGTAGCTGCGCTTATATATCCGTACAGGGTGGCCAGTGCAGCTCCTCCTCAGTCATAAAAGCTGATCAGGTCCACCACTACCATGGCAGCGTGGTAGTGGAGGTGCACCATATTTTCCAAGTTTAGGAATAAGGATATCCCAAACATATAGAGAAGAAATGCACGCGCCACCCACTCAAAGTGGCAGACCTCGGAGCAAGCAAAATGGCAGAAGGTTGTTTTCAGCCACGTGTATCGTATGCTCCCCTTGTCGACGGAAGGGGGGACATGGCCGAGAAGGTGTAAGAGAGTCTCAGGGCTCCGGCATATATCTAGTTCAAATGGGATCGGGTCGCCACCTACCAGAATCCTGGTGATAAGAGAGATGTCTAGAGGAGTGAGGGTCACCTCGAATGTGGGAAGGTGGAAGGTGTTGGTGGTGTCCCACCACCTCTTCGTCAGAGTTGTAAGGGTAACCTGGTCGTTGCTAGTCCCCTCCAGCGTGGAAATGAAGCTGCTGAAGTCGGCTCGATCAATGATCTCTCGACTACGGGATGAGAGTGCTATATACCACTCCAGGACATCGGAGGATCCACTAAAACCTCGAATGCGAGGCCGCCCCTGAAACGAAACAAAACAAACCAATTAGTAAACATAAAATAATAATAGAATCATCAAAATGACAAAAACAAGGCAAACAGAAATGACGACGCGATCAAAACCAAGTACATGGCAAGATGACTAAAACTAATAATAATCAAAACAACAGCAAAACGAGACTCAAAAATATATATATAATTTTTCGCTCATTAGATCAAAAGCCTACCTCGTTTCGAAACCAAGGATGATTCAACCCGATCAAAACCAATTTGCTAGGATCCAATTTCAAATTTAATAAAAAACCGATTTCATTCATGTTTTCATTTCAAAGATCAATTTAAAACTCATTCCACATAATTCAATTCCGATCAAAGTTCAAGATCAAAAGAAAGTTTCAAAATGACCCCTAATCTACTTCGAAGTTTAAACCCTGAAAAACCTAAAGCGGTAAAAATCATCACAATTCCTTCTGACTCAACTTAGCCTCAACCTCACTTGGCCCCGTTCTCAAAAGCCAACCAATCCAGAACTCTTATCCAATCACAAATTGACATATTAACTCGTTAGTTTTGTTTTCCCGTCCAAACCAGCCCCTAACTCTGTTCTAAACCCACGTTTTCAAAATTCAAATTTAGCCCAACACCTACCTAAATTCATCCCCAAATACAAAATCAAACCTAATTCAAAATTCATCCAATCTAAGCTTAATTTAAACAAAATTTCAAGTTTGATCGTAGATTCAAAAATTCACCCAAATTCAAAAATTCCATTCTAAACCGAGATTCGCTCAAAACTCATTCTAAACCCAAAATTGGAGCCTAACACGGTTTCCATCCCATCTCAAGATTAGTTTTCAAAAAAAAATTCATATCTAAAACTTGTTTTATTCAAATCTCAAAATTCGTGTTCAATCCAAATCCTATCACAATTCCTATTTTAAACCTATATTCAAACGAGCTTCGACGTGATCCTACTTCAAACTAAGTCCAGCCCAAAACTCAAATAATCCACCGACTTGATTCAACGTCAAAAAGTCTAAAAATTCAATTCTCTTTCAAACACAGCCCCTAATCTGCATTGCACCCATCCCAAATTCAACCTCGAAAAAAATTCTCAAAATGGTGGACTCAACCAAAATTTTGATTTCGAACTCAACCCAATCTAGATTCAACCCAAGTTGGCTCCGTTTTCAAAATCCAACCAATGATGTTTTGTTTCAAAATCAAACTCAATCTCAATTTGATATTCAACTTCAAAATAGTGTCCTAGCCCATTAGTTTCGTTTTCCCAGATCAACCTAGTTTCTAAGTTCATTTTAAACACGTCCTAGACCCACATTCTAACATGATGTTCAACCTAGCATCCGCCTAGATTCAATTTGATTAGTCCCATCCAGCCGAATCCACCCTCAATATAATTCCAAAAACTTCTCTTTTACAAACCTAAGTTTGTTTTAACCGAGGTTCTGAGTCTTTTATATGTTCATCCAAAAGATCATTTTTCATCCGATGTTCAAAAGTTTAGTTCAAAATCTGTACCTCAAGTTTTTTTTAACCTAGGTTCCGAGTCTTTTTTATATGATTCATCCAAAAGAGTATTTTTCAACCTAAGTTCAAAAGTTCATCCCGCTCAAAAGCAAAGGTTCATCCAATCCGAGTTAGGGTATGGACCTAGTTACACTCCGATATTCCAAACCAACTCTAACTCAAATCCTAATCTCAAACTCCAAATCAATTTAATCCAAACTTCTGATTCAATTTAAATATTCAAACATCCAATGTGATCCAATATTCAAGTTCAATGAAATCAACATCCAAACAAAAGAGCGGACATTCTGAAACAAACTTTCAACTAATGACACAATTAAAGAATTCAAAACATCGACTTACCTCAAGATTCTGGGCTGAGAGGTGATCCTCGCAACACCGAAAAAGGACCTCGCGCTCCGCTATCACGTTCGGATGGATGAACCTCTTCATAGCCGGCTTTCGCAATTGGTGAAGAAGAAGGATGTAAGTCCTAGCGTCAAAGTGTTCAAGCATGCTCGGCACACATCCTCCCTCGAGTAGGAGATCCTCATCTCCGTCGACACCACCTTCACCATCATTGCTGCCAACAACCGGTGCCACACCACCCCTGGCTTCACCACCACCACCGCCTCCAACACCACCGGTGCCGCCATCTTCGTCGCCCATAAAGCCAAACCCAACACCTCCAACCATGGCAGAGAAGACCAAGGAGAGGAGAGAAAGAATAAAGTTATTTTTAAGAGTGAGAGAGATAGAGAGAATTGAGAGTGAGAGAGATAGAGAGATAGAGAGAACCGAGAGAGATGAGAACCAAGAGTGAGAGAGATGGGAAGAGAGAAAGAATGCAAGAGAGAGTCAAGAGAGGAAGGGAAATGAGAGGAAGAAAGAGTTTTGAAGTTCAAACCTGTCATAGGTTTATATTATGCTATCAACCTCACAGTTATGAGATCCGCTCATTTTAAAACTAATGGCCGCATGAACTAGACCCAGGCTGCCATGTTTATTATGACGGTCATGTCCTTTTTCCAAAGGTTTCTCAAGGCCGTAAATTATATGTTCATGCCCCCATCTCCTTAGGGCAAAATACTACAGACCACGACATATAAAAGTGATGGCCTCTTTCTTTGCTTGTGCTTTCCCCTTGTTTGGACGTTGGAGCCATCCCGTGTGGGTTTTGAGCAATCGAAAGCTCTCTTAACCCTTCTTTATAATTAAGAATGCCCCTTTGAACCTTTGGTCCTCTTCATGACTTTAAACTGACTTTTCAGTCCTTGAACGACCCAAAAGTTGCCCCTTTACCCTTAACGGTCCTCGTCATAACCTAAAGCTGATAAGCTTACCCCTTAAGTGTTTGGTCCATCTTATGACCTTAAACTGACTTATCGGTCTCCACATGACCTTAAACTGACCTTAGCCTCCTAGGTATCCCTTTCTTTCAAGCCCTAGATGACTAGGCATACCTCTTTCTAAAAAGCCCTAGATGACTAGGCATACTGTTGGAACGCGGAAGAAAAATTAAGAACCGGCGCCGTGACCGTAAAAAACGGCGCGTGCGTTTTTTATGTAAAACGATAACATTAAACTGATATATTATTATTAAATATGCCTTCAAGAAACTTGTTCAAGTTTCTTTGATGCAGAACAACGATCCAAGACGACCCAATGATCTTCTCACGTATATC
>JAOTRH010439236.1:0-33375 GCA_034768845.1 Heliamphora exappendiculata | reverse complement strand
AAGTTTATAAGTTATTAGCTTATTATTTTATTAAAAGTTTATAAGTTAGTTTATTATTATTATAAATTTATTAATTTTTTTATAATTTATAGTTTATTATTATTTTTATTAGTTATTACTTATTAGTTATATTTATAAGTTTAAACTTTATTTGTTTTTTTAGTTTTTAAGTTCATAGTTCATACTTTATGAGTTTATTATTATTACTTTATAAGTCTATACTTTATAATTTATATTATTAATTATTATAAGTTTATAGTTTATATTATTATATGTTAATTAGTACTTAATTTATTATAACTTTATTACTTTTTTCAATAAGTTTGAACACTTCAAATAATTACATAATTTAAAAGCAATAAGTTTTAATACATGAAATAATTAAATACAATATAAATTTTATTAATTAAAAATTAAAATTGAACAATTACATAAACATTATATTTTATACTTTATAAGTGTAGACTCTTAAAAAAATAAAAAACTTACAGCACTCTAGGTCAAGTATTTTTCAACTAGGTTGGCACATACAATTCTAACAATTATTTGCATTAATTACAAATAAAATATAAAATTATAAATAAAATGTTAAATTAGTAAATTACAAATATAAAGACATTAAACTTACAGATCCAAAATATAAAAACTTAGTTTGTCCAGACAATTTTTTCAGTCGACCCAGATGTTATATCCTCCAAGTCAACTTCTAATCGATCTTTTTCGTCTATTTCTTATATCTTTTTCAATGGGTAGATTGTGTCACGTGAGATCAATAATGTCACGCTCCAAACTTCGAGTCACGTGAAACACCTAACAACCATACATAACACCCAACCCGATATTATACTCTCAAATTAAAGCACACATGTATTAAAATAAATATCGCCCTCAGGCTTACAACACGCGATTCCAACACCGCTAACATGTAAACATACATGGTTCAAAAAGAAACAAAGGAAGATCACAAATCTTTTGCCCCTTCGACACCTTCAGATCAATCTGCGTGATCGGTACCTGAAAAATATTTTAAATCCCACACCGTGATCCAAAACTCAATAGAAACTAGACAAGCATGTTGTATTAGCTAAACATGCTAACAGACGTAAAGTGTATGTAACGACTCACCCGAGCCTCAAAACGAGTATGAAAATAGTTTTATATCACGACTCACAAGAGCCTTAAAAACAGTTTGAAAAAGGTTTTGTGTACATACGAATATGTTACACTGCTTTACATAAAAAGATCGACTCCTACGAGCCTCGACTCTCACGAGCCACATGCAACAGTTCTACAGAAACACGGTGATACACACCCCCACAAAGATTTTCTTAGACTCTCCTAAAGGACCATAGCCCTAACTTTTACGTTGTTAACCGGAGTTAACCCACGCAACACATGCAACCCTTGTGACACACGCCACTCACACGACGCAACAGATGCATCCCGTACAACATACCACGTGCAACATACACAACACGTCTCTTTAGGACCACTTTTCCGTCCTTAGATACCCGCATATAAAAGCATCGTTAAGACCACTTTTCCATCTTTTTGATTTACACACACGCATATTTAGGATTACTTTTCCATCCTTCAGACTCACACACATATTGCGCATCGTTAGAACCACATTTTCGTCCCTCCGATTTCTACGCACACACACATTCAAGGTTAGCTAGAATTAATGTATACCGAACCCCTTTTCCTTCCCTGTTAACTAGAGTTAACACTCATCAAACCACTTTTTCGTCCATGGGATATCGGACCACGTTTTCGTTCGTCCACAAAACCACACACACACGTGTTACTAAAACCAAATTTTTAGATACCGCAAGACCACATATCCGTCCTGCAATATGCATAATAAAAATTAAAATTTTAAATGCATATAACCACCTAAAACACAACGTTTCACACAACGACGCCACATAACCTGCCATGACATCACATGCCACACAACCCGACATCCACTCCTCGGGACGACCCGTCCTCTTACTCGGATGGCCAACAACGAGAAATCAACACCTAACCCAGACGCCAACACCTGAACTTTCCACAAAACGGTTCTCACCAAAATCCCACCTTAAAATAAATAACGGACCCACACGTCCCGCACGTAACCACCACACACACAACTATGCCCTAACCATCCGCATCTAACCATGCTCATCACCCCCGAGGATGACATCTTAACAAACACCCGAGGCCATGACCTGACCCCCGAGCCACCACACAACCAACCAAACTCCAAAAAGAATCCAATGGTATTTCATTCAACTAATCCCATATATCAATAAATCAACAACCATTGAAAACCAATTGAAAACCAAGGACCCAATCACCAAATCACAAACAACCAGCCCAGGACTTCAATCGACTGGACCTCAGCCCCCAGTCGACTGAAAACACACTGGAAAACCCAAAAACCCAAAACAGAGGCATCTTAGTCGACTAACCTCCCAGGTCCAGTCAACTGACCTCCTAAACTCAAGATCCAGCCGACTGATCCCAAGATCCAGTCGATTGACCCAGGCAAAAACCACCTATGAGATATGGGTTCAACCCTCCAAACCTCAAATCGAAGTGTTTAAACTTCTATCCAACACCCTCGGACACACACACGTCCAAGCCTAACACCAAAACCTTGAAAGAAACACCCAACACTCGATTTCATCCATCGAAATCGACGAAAAATTATTTTCAAACCAAAACCCAACTTTTGAAACAAAATCAAATTTCATGCATTTTAACTGGTAGAAATGCATACAACTACACGTAGTACCTTTATATGACATGAGAGTCTAGAATCCTGTCTCGGTGAGTTAAAAATTTGATATCTCGATCCACGTGCAAAATCAAGCTTCACCAAAATAAAATTCTGTCCGGATGAATGTGTAGCCCTCGATGTCAATAGTAGGGATCTGCCGTCTGATCGTTGAAAATCGAGCCCCGGCCCCCCGAGAAGTTAGAGAGAAGGCAGAGCTAAAAAGATGAAACTTAGTTAAGAAGTTTTGAAAATATCTTTAGAAAATATCTAACGCCAAATATTTATAGGTTCTCTGAAATTTTTTCTTTTTTAAATTTTCATCACAGCGCCTAACGGCCCCTGAAACCAACCCCACATACATATCTAAACCCGATCATCCATAAAAATGCATATAAAACATGCTATCACATAAACAATAAACACGCATCGAAAAATACCAAAAAAAAACGGGTCAAGGCCTCACAACTCTACCCCCCTTAAAGGAATTTCGTCCTCAAAATTCAGTATAAAGTCAAAAGAAACAACCCCATCGATCACCATCGACACCGACACGAGAGATGGTCAGCCAAACAATTCCTAGGATATAGCCAAACAAGGTCAGGCATCCTAAACAATGGCTAACTACCTCAAAGATACGAGATCTACACCTCATCCCAATCTCACAAGCTCACCAATTGGCGTCTCAACACTCACACTCAACGTACGGAGCCCATCACCAACTCCCAAAGCAGATGAAAAAGAACATGATGCTTTCGCAAAGTTTGTATACTCAGAAGGTACCTTTGCTCATAGAGCCGCATCATTAGACACAACCAGTACCTTTGAAGAACTGGGATCTGTAAGAGCATACACTCAACCTTGTGTCATCCTGGCCTACCCTCCATAACCTGGGACTGCCGATTGTCGTACAGACTGAATTGATGTACCACGGTCTGTCACCCGAGAAGTCTGTACTGTTGGCTGCTGATAACTCCGTTAGTCCTGTACTAGTGTGGCACCTGCCGTGCTCGGCGCACTGCCTCCCTAAGGTCAGTTCCTGGCTATATGCCCTGTATGACCACGCCCAAAACAAACTGGCGGCTCCCTCCGCTGCATTTGAACTGGCACCGAACCCTGAGACTGCTTCAATTGTCGACAATCTGCTACATGATGCCCAAGTTGCCTGCACCAATAACATATCAACTCCCTTTTCTCTTGCCTCTCAGATGAGGCCACCGACGGTGCTGGTGCAAAAAATTACTGCCGTGATCTAGATGGGTGAAAACTAGGGCCAAAGGACTTCTGCTTCTTGCTAGAGCATCCACCTAACTGAGCCTCCATCCCGCCCTACGGTACTCTGATCTCCCGAGAACCTCGAATCTTTCTCAAGGTATTCACAATCCTTACTGCTGACCCCACCAGCTCTGTGAAAACACACAGCCCCATTCTTGCCACTCGCTCTCTGATCTTTAGCCTCAAGCCCTGCTCAAACCTCTTCGACCGCAACTCATCTGTGCCCACCAACTCTGGTGCAAACGGCATAGATTGGTGAATCTGGCCTTATACTGAACAATGCTCATCACCCCATGGGTGAGAGAGTAGAACTCCCCCCTATATAGATCTCTGGATGAAGCCAAAAAATACTTCTCTAGAAAAATCCCTGTGAAAGCTGTCCACATCCCCTTCATAGTATTCCGGACATATTTTCACCACTCGTGAGCATCCCCTCTCAACTGAAAAGTAGCAAAAGGAACCCGCAAATCATCCTTTACAATCTGCAATGTATCAAGGATTCAGGTCACCAGCTCCAACCACTCGGTAGCTACTGTAGGATCAAGATCCCAGCAAAGGTGGGAGGATCCATATGTCTGAACTCTCGCATCGCAACTGTTGTCCTCAACTCGGGCTCTCTCTCTCTTTACCTCTAGAGGTCTCAACCAGCTGACTAATAGAGCCAACCAATGTGTGCAGTAACCCTACTACGTCAACAGGTTATTGGGGAGCATTTATATCCCCAGCGTTAGGGATAGGTGCATCCCCTCGACTAAAACCACAATCACGACCTCGACCACGGCTTCGTCCTCTCCTAGAAGACATCACGCTTATATAAAAGAAAGACAAAACATAAGATGCAGCATATCGCATGAACATAAACGTTAACCACATAGCAAGCTAACACTTAGCCACATAAGTTCATGCTAAACAACCCTACATACCGAGGAGAACCGACAAGACAGACGTGTCCATTTGGATAACCTGCTCAAATTCCTTGCGAGAAAATACGTTGGCCAAACGCACTTCTAACTTGACTTCCAGATTTGTTAATCCAAACGCCTGAAGGCAAGATTAATCATTCTTAAGGTTCAACCCTCATGCTCACATATACACAATGTTCACACATATCATGCTCATGCTACCAAAATAGCTAAACATATGCAATCAAGCACATGCAATCGATCTCAACAGATGATGCACCCTCTTCTCACGGCTATTAGATATTCAAATTCAGAGTTCTAATACCATTCTGTCATACCCCAAACTCCGGGTCACGTGAAACGCCCAATAACAACCATAGATAACACCCAACCTAATGTTATACTCTCAAAGTAAAGCACACATGCATTAAAATAAATATCGCCCTCAGGCTTACAATACGCGATTCTAACACCGCTAACATGTAAAGATACATGGTTCAAAAAGAAACAAAGGAAGATGATAAATCTTTCGCCCCTCCAGCACCTCCAGGTCAACCTGCGTGACCGGTACCTGAAAAATATTTTCAATCCCACATTGTGAGCCAAAGCTCAGTAGAAACTAGACAGCCATGCTGTATTAGCTAAACATGCTAGCAGATGTAAAGTGTATGCAACGACTCACCCATGCCTCAAAATGAGTTTGAAAATAGTTTTATATTACGACTCACAAGAGCCTTAAAAATAGTTTGAAAAAATTTTTGTGTACATACGAATATGTTACACTGCTTTACATAAAAAGATCGACTCCTACAAGCCTCAACTCTCACGAGCCACATGCAACAGTTTTACAGAAACACGGTGATACACACCCATCACAAGGATTTTCCCAGACTCTCACTGAAGGACCACAGCCCCAACTACTACGCCATTAACCGGAGTTAACCCACGCAACACATGCAACCGTCGTGACACACGCCACTCACACGACGCAACAGATGCATCCCGTACAACGTACTAAGTGCAACAAACACAACACATGTCTCTTCAAGACCACTTTTTCATCCTCAGATATCTGCATATAAAAGCATTGTTAGGACCACTTTTCCATCCATCCAATTTACACATACACACACACACACATCTTTAGGATCACTTTTCCATCCTTCAGACTCACACACATATTGTGCATCGTTAGGATCATGTTTTAATCCCTCCGATTTCTATGCACACACACATGCAAGGTTAACTAGAGTTAGAATACCAAACCCCTTTTTCGTCCCCGTTAACTAGAGCGAACACTCACCGAACCACTTTTTTATCCACGAACCACTTTTCCATCCACAACACACCAAACCACTTTTCTATCCGGGGGACATCGGACCACGTTTTCGTCCATCCACAAAACCACACACACATGTGTTGCTAAAACCAGAGTTTTAAATACCAAAAAACCACATATTCGTCTTACAACATGCATAATAAAAACTAGTCTTAAATACACACAACCACGTAAAACATAATATTTCACACAACGACGCCACATAACCCGCCACGACATCACATGTCACATAACCAGATGTCTGCTCCCCGGGACAATCTATCCTCTTACTCGGACGACCAATAACGGGAAACCAACACCTAACTCGGAGGCCAACACCTGAACTTGCCACAAAATGATTCTCACCAAAACCCCACCTTAAAACGAATAGCGAACCACACGTCCTGCACGTAACCACCACATACACAACCGTGCCCTAGCCATCCGCATCTAACCATGCTCGTCACCTCTGAGGATGACATCTTAACAAACACCCGAAGCTACGACCCGACCCCCGAAGCCACCACACAACCAACCGAGCCTCAAAAAGAATCCAGTAGTATTTCAGCCGACTAATCCCATATATCAATCAACCAAATACCATTGAAAATCAATTGGAAACCAAGGACCCAACCACCAAATCACAAACAACCAACCCAGGACTTCAGTCGATTGGACCTCAGCCCCTAGTCGACTGAAAACACGCTAGAAAACTCAAAAACCCAAAACAGAAGCATCTCAGTGGACTGACCTCCCAGGTTCAGTCGACTGACCTCTCAAGCTCAAGATCTAGTCAACTGATCCCAAGATCCTGTCGACTGACCCAGGTAGAAACCACCTCCGAGCTATGGGTTCAACCCTCTAAACCTCAAATCGATGTCTCTAAACTTCAATCCAACACCCTCGGACACACACGTCCAAGCTAAACACC
Organism: Heliamphora exappendiculata; assembly: GCA_034768845.1. Lineage (NCBI taxonomy): Eukaryota > Viridiplantae > Streptophyta > Magnoliopsida > Ericales > Sarraceniaceae > Heliamphora > Heliamphora exappendiculata. The sequence goes on along the minus strand of JAOTRH010439236.1, from coordinate 26,185 downwards.
AAAATCTCAAAAGAAACACCCGACACCCGATTTCATCCATCGAAATCAACGAAAAATGATTTTCAAACCACAACCCAACTTTTGAAACAAAATTAGATTTCATGCATTTTAACCGGTAGAAACAAATACAATTACGCGTAACACCTTTATACGATATGAGAGTCTAGGATCCTACCTCGGTGAGATAATAACTAGATGCCTCAATTCACGTGTAAAACCAAGCTTCACTAGAATGAAATTATGTCCGAATGAATGCATAGCCCTCAATGCCAATAGCAGGGATCCGCTGTTTGACCGTCGAAAACTGAGTCCCGGGCCCCCAAGAAGTTAGAGAGAAGGTAGAGCCAAAAAGAGAAAACTTAGTTAAGAAGTTTTGAAAATATCTTTTAAAAATATCTAACGCTAGATATTTATAGGCTCTCCAAAAATTTTTTTTTAAATTCGCATCGCAGCACCTAACGGCCTCGAAAATCAACTCCACATGCATATCTAAACCCGATCATGCATAAAAGCGCATATAAAACATGCTATCACATAAACGGTAAACACACGTCGAAAAATGCCAAAAAAAAACGGGTTAGGGTCTCACAAACAAAGCTTGCACAATCTCCGGCATCAGCCTCGATCTGTACTCGCTGAGAACCTGTCCACCTACACTAAAAGCTGTCTCAGAAGTAATTGTAGAGATAGAAACTGCAAGAATATCACGAGTTATTGTGAATAAGACTGATCACAATACCTCATGCTATTTTTAATACTTTAAAATATTAAAATTTGCATCTATGCTCTCTACTACGTCCAGATATCGTTAGAGTTCAGTTATAGAATTCCCATGAACCTTTGGAAGTCTTCTGATTTTAATTAAAAGCCAATCGTCCATATGATTGCAAGATGAAATCTTGGTAGACGTTTCTATTGATTGCGGTATTATATTAATTTTATATCCATTATATAAATTTTTAGGTGTTTCATTTAATGGTTCCTGGTAATCTGTATTATTATAAATTATTTCTAAAAAATACGATAAATCAATATTTTTACTCATATGATCTAATATTAAAGCTATTCAAAAAAATATGTATTATTTCTTTGTAATGTTTATCAAATTAATCTTTCATAGCTAATATCATATGAAAATATGTTTCATTATCTAAAAATTTAATAAATAGTTGCATTATTTTTTTAATTATTGTAAAGCAAATGGAGTAGTAGGAATATAAATATAAGAAAATAATTTTGTTGATTTATCAAAAATTTTATAAATGTTTTTGTATAAATTCACATTTTTTCAATCAGATGAAGTTTGCGGAGTAAAATTAGTTACTTGATTAATTTCAAAGAATAAATCAATTACTTTTTTATTTTATTTCTATTTATAACATATTATATATAGAGTTCCATATAATTTCTACATCATGTTGTAATTTTTTAAATTATGTATTTTTTTATTACATATTTTTTTTATAGAGATCAACTTTTTTGGCACTACTATTTATATATTTTACAGCTAGCCTAATTCTAATAAGAGAACCATTATAATATTGATACTATTCTTTAACAATTTAATTCAAAATATGTGCAGAATAATAAATATGAAATAAAAAACCAGATAATGGAAGCTCCAAATCATGTTTTAGATAGTTAACGCATTCATTATTATAAGAAGTATTATCTAAAATAATAAAAAATATTTTTTGACTAATATCCCACGAACGTAATTCTTATCTAATAGCTATACCTAAACTATGACCGGTATAAAAAAAATCTATAGGTTTAAATGAAAAAATACGTTTACATAAATTACAATCATTATTGATAAAATATGTAATAATACATTGATATTCTATATTATTTCTAGCAGTCTACAAATTAAAAATTAAACAAATTTTCCCTTTTAAATTTTTAAATAAATTTGCCAACTCACTTTTAATTTCTTCAAATTTTTGTAAAATCCTATTTGTAGTAATATTTCAAGAAAAATATTAAAATTGAGGCGAAAATACCCCTTATACCATATATTCAAATTTCGATTATTCACTCATAGACAATAGATGTTCTTTTTATATTATATAATCAACAACATAATTTTATGCATGTTTAGAATCGTAAGAAAAATTAAAAATATTTTCTATTGAACTCATTCCTATTTGCATTTATTTGTTCAAATTAAGAGGTGTACTTTTTAGGTGACTTTTTGAATATGCCACTCGATGTGTTATCCAAAATAAGTTTATTATAAATTTAATATTTGGCTTTAACAGTTACGGTGCTATCAGAATTTTTTTCAAAATTTTTTTCAAATAATTTTTAAACATTTGACCTATTTTTACTAAATGTAGCACAACCAGCAGAAACAGATGTAACAGTAAATGATGATAAACAAATAGGCGGATTAAGGGGAGTGAGTTTAGAATCACTTAGTAAAAATGTAAAAATATCTTCTTTTTCGGTAATGAAAAATATATTTGGATCCATAAATAAATTTAATAATGTAAAATTTTATAATTTATAAAATTAAAATAAATTTAAAATGTTAATAAAGTAAAAAAAATATTAAGTTAATATTTTTTAAATAATAACTATTACACTTTTAAAAAAATAAATTACAATTAAAAAAATTATGAAATAAATTTAATACTGAAAAAAATGTAGAAAATTAAACAAATCGAATTAAAAAAATTTCGATATTTAATCTTGATCTTGATCGATTAGAATTTTTAATCTTGATCGTGATTTTTTATCTTCAATTATTGATTCGCCAACAATTGTAATTTTTATCGAATATCACCGAATAATCGAACCACCGAATATCACTGAATAATTAAACCACCGAATATTACCGAGTAATCGAATTACAAGAGAAGAGACTGAGAGAGTGAGAAAGTAGATGGATGAGAGTATTTAATATGAATATTTTCAAATAAAAATGGCCCTATTTATAGAGACAAAAAATCTAAATTTAAAAAAAAATTCAGAACTAACCGTTGAGCCGAGGCAGCCCCTAACAGCTCTTTGATCTTAGCCATCTATTTCAATTTAAAATTGATCCTAACCATTGGTGCGACATTCTAACCATTGGGCCTCCGACCAGGCCTAATTAGTCATGAGGAATTAAAAATGCGGGCCAAGGACTAGGCCAGGCTGGCCCACGGGCTCAGAGGGGTAGGCTCAGGCATGAAAAACTTATATCTGGGCTCATCCCGCACAATAACGGACCTCAGGCAAGCCTCGGGCCGCCCACGGGTTTCGAGTCAAAATTACACCCCTACCAGACCTAAAGCTGATTTTCGAAAAAAAACACGAACCATTCAGTTGGTCAAACAAATCGTTGATACATGGCATAGGGTACTTGTTCTTAACGGTCGCATGGTTCAACTTACGGTAATCTACACAAAGATGCAATGACCTATCCTTTTTTTTTGCAAACAACGCCGGTGCTCCCCAAGACAACATACTATAACGAATAAAACCCTTGTCCAACAACTCCGGAACCTGCACTTTCAGCTCTAACAACTCGGCCGGTGCAAAACTATATAAAGGCATAAAAGCAGGCCAATTTCTGGAATAAGGTCAATGAAAAACTCCACTTTCCACCGAGACGAAAGCTCAAACAGATCATCTAAGAAAACATCCAGAAACTCACAAACCATAGGTGAAAACTCTCCATGAGCCAAACACGTCTCACTCACAGATAAGGATGAGACTACCTTAGTCCCGCAAATAAAGAGGTCTATGTACCAAACTGTCATTCCAGTCGGCCACAAAATAGAAAGAATCACCCTCCGGCATACAAACAAACACTCGGCGTCGGTCACAGTCGATGAAGGAACGAAAGGTGATCAACCAATTCATCCCTAGAATGATGTCGAAAGGGGCTATATCAAGAAGAATAAAATTGAATACCAGATGGAGGTCGGCAATCTCCAGCTCACATGCTCTACACACGTGTCTCAACATGCCAGCCCCACCAATTGGTGTCTCTACACACTGGCCCATGAACGGTACACTAGGAAGATACCTCGGATGATCAACGAGCTAGCGGCGGCATCTGGCATGGCAGGCACCACTGAAGTGTTGGGCTCTACGAGGGCGTACACCTGTCTCTAGTTCTACCCACTATTCCCCCTAGTCCCGGGCTGCCTTACCGACTAGGTTAAGGTGGTCCCTCTTGCTGTCCTAGCCGATTGCACTCCTGACTACTGCTATGATGGCCTACAGCTTTCTCGTCCCTGCGACGCCTGTTGTAGCTGTGCTCCTAGATCACATTATGCATTCCCTCTCTGAAAGAAGTCTCAATGGAAGTGGCCTGCCTGACCACACTGAAAACAAGAGAATGGGGCCCTCCCATGGGTCCGACTCTGCTGATGTCCCCTCTGCTGACAATCCTTAGCACGATGCCCTGGCTATCTACATGTGTAACATACTCTATCCTGGTGTTCAGAAGGCTCATATGAACCCATAGATGGTGTAGGTGCCGACCGTAGCTGCGGCTGTAACCCAATGGGGTAAGGACCCGATCCTCCCGACTTTTGCCTCTTCATCTGATGCCCCTCAAGATGTGCCCCTGAAGCTCTCTGTTGGGACTTTCTCTTCCTAATCTTGCAGCTCTCTACCATTACATTCTCAATTCGGATTGCGACCTCTACAAGCTTCGTGTAAACTTGAAACCCCAATGCTGGGATTCTATCCCTGATTAAGGGTCAAAGACCCTTTTCAAATCATTTGGTGCTCAACTCCTCCTTTGCCACCATCCCGGGTGCAAAATGCAACAGATTGGCAAATTTGGCCTTGTACTGGATCACGGTGAGATTCCCCTGATTAAAGAAGAGAAACTCCTCCTGATACATATCCCTTGAATACCCTGGGAAGTACTTTTCTAAGAAGACCTTGGTAAAGGTGGCCCACGTGCTCTCCACCATCGTCTTAGCAAATTTTCATCACTCCCGAGCATCCTCTTAGAGTTGGAACACCACAACTTCACCCTTAGCTCATCCTCTATAATCTCCATGGTGTCGAAGATTGTCGTGGTCACCTCTAACCACTCGATAGCCACCTTAGGGTACGACTCCCTCGAAAAGATTAGAGGGTCTAATTGTTGAAATTCTCTCATAGCAATAGTAGCCCTTGGCTTTGGAGCCCTCGCTCCTACCCTATCCATCTCAGCAAATCCTCTCATCATCGTGAGCATCTTCTGAATCACATCTATTCTGCCTATTTGTTCCAGCGGGGTATGCACGTCCCCTTCCTCTGGAACCTAGGCATAAGCGCGACCTCGACAACGACCCTGGCCTCTACCACGTGTTGGCAACATCGCTTTATATAAGAAAGAATGAAAAAAGATATCAATATCAAGATCTAACCCACTTATCTCTCAGGGACAACACCGCCCCTCAATATGATATCACATAACACACATCATCACATTTGCACGCCTCATGCAACACATAACAATGAGGACTAATCGAAATAACACGTTAATTTAGGTAACTCATTTGTATTTTTGGATAGAATAGACGTCGGCCAAATGTCTTTCTAACTCGAATCCCAATCTAGTCAACCGGTTGCCCAAAGGCAAGACATGCCATCTAAAAAGTCCAATCTCCATACCCAAATACCATATAGTATGCAAATGTCAAGTTATGTCCAAAATATCTCATGCAAACACACCAATACATGAATTTCACACTTCAATGAAAGCTCTCACGTAATGAATCAACTATTCCCACGGCTCCTAGATATTCGAACTTAGAGCTCTAATACTAATCTATAATACCTCGACTTCGTAACCAGGAATAGCTTAAAGATCCACGTGGAAAAGCCCCCCAAAAATAGAAACATTTTACCAAAAGTAAACCATGATTTGAAGTGTAGAGTACACAAAAAATAGTTTTAGAACCATAACGAAACACCCATTTGGAAAATAGGTTTCAAAATAAAAAGACACAAAAATTTCCCAACAATCCAGACCGCTCGATCGGTCAAAAGACCACTCGAGCGGTCTCTCAGAGGTTGCAATATTTTTTCTTGTATCTTGAGAAACTGAGAGGTGAATGAGACTACTTAATATACCGCTCGAGCGGTCTAGCCCTGGACAACTTCCTCAATTTTGTTCTAAAAAACTTAACATTTCACTTCTAAGTACTTGAAAAGATAAATTTTCATACTACCCATTTTATAAGTACAAGAGTAAAAATAGTAAAGAAAACATCTTAAAACCTTCCTAAACTATACGAAATCACCATTTGTTCGTCACACATCCCATGAAGTGATAACACTGTCCTTTTATGCATGCAAGATATGAGTGCGTGGTCTTAAGGCCTTAAAAAATGAATACCTCCAACATTGTATCAAACGAATTACATTTACAAGATATATATTTCTCAAAAGATATTCTTATATGAGTGTAATTCAATTCCCAAAAGCTTCAAAAATGGTCCTTGAGACTAAGCTTCTCATTCGAACTCCTTCTTTCCATTATCACCTGAATTGGGTTAAGCACTGTGAGCCGAGGCTCGTAGAAAAAAGATTAAAAATGAACATATGCAAGCATGCGAAGATGATTACGTAAATGCACAATACGTTTAAACCTAAAATTGAATCCATTTTTGTTATAAATTCCCGTTCATATAATCGAATTTCTTTCTTATTAAAACCAATGCACACATCTCAATCAGTCTTTAGCCCCATATCGTTTCCTTATGTTCATAATGCAATTACATTCAACAGTTTCACACACACACACACACACACACACACTTCTTTCTTTAATTTAATTAAGTACCAAAGCCAGACGGTGCCTATAGATCTCAGCGTATTTATCACTACCAAGCTACGCAAGGCCCAATAGATAAATACTCATTCTATAGCCCGACATGGGAGTGCACATTTTGTTTCTCTAAAAAACATCAATGGGTGGGCCCTCAAAGAGCACACTTTTATGGGGATTAACCCAAAAGAAAGGCCTACCTTACATTGCACAAGTTTTTGGTCTTTCACCGAGGAACTACTCAAGCTCAATCATAGTTACACATTTCGATAACATGGAACTTTAATTATATCATTCACGTTTTACACCACCACGAGTCCAACTGTCAAACCAGTTCCTCTCATCAAACCCCAATTATTAACAATTCAAATATCAATATCATCTTGTATTTGAGTTCACATGACAACTATAATCAAATCACATAACTTACGCTTTCACATACACCCAACATTTCTTGAAATTTATTCAATACTCACAACACAATCCTAAATCATTTTCACCCATTCCTAAGTTTCATGAAATCTACTTATCAATAAGATGATACAAGTCGCAATTTATCAAAAATCCAACCAATTTTACCGTTTGGGTTCAACGACCCAAAAACCTCTAAATCTCTAAGGTTTTGACAAAAACGAAACCCTAACTTTTTCAAAACTCAAGTTAAAGGTTCCTGCATGGTATTAACAAGATCACAACGCTCCAAAACCTCCAAAACCTTGAGATTTAACATGCATTAACCCAAACCCATAACCTAGAATTTTTAAAAATATAGATTTTTCATCTTTACATGGATAAACACAAAATATACAGCACATATCCAATAAATCTTCAAATATACTAAAGCAATAAGGGCCAAGCCTCTAGCAAACTTTACCCACGAGAATCGCCAACCAAAGGATGAGGAAGAAGCTCTCAATGCCTAGGATGATCTCCCACCAACGTAGAGCCAAAGGATGAGCAAAAGAATCTACCGAGGAACGAGTACAAGGACTCAAGGGTGTTCTACCAACAATTCTAGGGTTTCTATTAGATCTGAGAGAGGGAGAGAGAGAGAGAGAGAGAAGAGAAGAGAATAAAACAAAACATTTCAAACCTGCAACTTAAAGTCTCTCCCAGCCACAGACCACTCGATCAATTTCGAGACTGCTCAAGCGCTCCCTCACTGGACAACACATCAAGAAAAGAGAAAGTGTATATAGTTTCCAAATTTTGTCCTAATGCCACGAGGTTCATTAAAAAATTTTGATAATTAATTTCATGCATAAGTAAGCACATAATTACCATTAATAATCATACTCATGATTAAATTTTTAAATTTCTTCCCGTTATAAAACCTTAGTTCATAAGGTTTAATCAAATATTTCAAATTAAAAGAAATCGGGTCTCTACAACTATAGAAAGGAATCTTCTCATAAGAAATGACATCAAAGATGTGAAGCATTAACGAGACACTAGATTATAACAACGATAATTTTTGGACGTAGTAAAACAACCCAAAAAGATCCATTAATCAATTTATTATCCAATATAGTATGAGTTAGGAAACAATTATAGATGAAACAAGGATAACCAAACACCCTAAGTAGAAGAGGAAATAAAGTATCATCAGGCTGAAGAACCTAAATGGGAGCCAAACCATGTAGAATTCGACCAAAAGTGCGATTAATGAGGTAAACTAAAATAAGAATAGTCAAATCCCAATAAGAGTTAGGTACATGCATGCCATAGAGAAGATAATGAACGAAAAACATAATATGGAAATTTTTTTGTTTTGTAACACAATTCTCTTCGGGAGTATAAAGACAATTGAGTCGTTGTAGGATACCCATCTGAATGAGGTGGGAACAAAAAGTATCAAAAATGTACTTATTTGTACATTGCTAAACTATGTTTTGTCCATTTGGAGAAATTAAATAAATTGGCGCAATTTATCAATTTTTTTTATAATAAATATACCCATGTGCATCGGGCATAGTTAATAGTAAAACTCATATAATAACAATGTTCAGACAAAGCGGCAATCGGGAGGAATCCCTATACATCCGAATGAATAAGATAAAAATACTAGATATACAATGTATGGGAGGAATTTAATAAATGCTAGTGTTTTTAGAAAATTCACACATCACATAGTGAAATTTGTTGTATTTACATGCTTTAATTAATGATAGAAAGAACAAACATAAATATTAAAAATTTTCATGTCATAAATAGACATGCGAGTATAGAATTTAAAATGAAAAAACGTTAAGAGGAAGACTCTAACAAGACAGAGTCGGAGATGAGTTCAAGCAGTTAAGGGGCTAAGTTGTTGTTGAAGTTGGCCAATCTAAGATCGGAGACTACTAAAATAAGATAGTATAGAAAGCTCAGAACTTCCAATATACTCAGCAGTAGCAGCAGTACGAGAGGACTTAGAACCAAAGACAGATCCAAGCGAAGCCTTGCTTTATTTCGAGGTGAAAATTGAAATAGCGAGCCTTAGTTTGTTCCACTTTACCATAATATTAACAAAAAAAACCTTTCCAGTCATGGTAGAGATCCAAAACTAGTAGCAAGGGCCATCTAATCAATCATAGTTGGAAGTTCAAATACGAGGGGAGGAACAGGTTAGAGTAACTGACATTGACGCTTCTCACCATTATAGTTGCAAAGGCTTTGTATAAGGAATGCATGAGAGAGGTGTTCAAAATATGAATATGGAGAGACTTGAATTTAGGTTTAAAAGCCATCGAGAACTGATATGTCTATGATGAGAAGAGCTGTTTAACCATTATAGAAGTTGTCGAGAAAATCACTTAATGGCTTATATTGGGTCAACTCTTTCCATTGAGGCTATACGTACCCAAAATATTCAACCATAAAGAATTATAAAGTCTCATGATAGGTATGAAAAATATCTTGATAGAGTTAAAAAAACACGAACATTATTATAGATATGTGCATATACCTATGTCAATGCAGTCCATAACTACGCAGTAATATCATGATATAAGAACATATTGTGAACATATTGTAAACATATTCTTTCATAGAATTGAAGAACCAACCCAAGATAATGCAATTATTAATTTCTCACTAAACACGCTTAGGATCAGTCTCTGGAGGTGGTGTACTCTCAGTCTCCAAAAACTAATTAGACTTGCTTTTTCTCCCGAGAAAGAGATGAAGAGTTCAACTCCAAGCAGCAAAGTTTTTCCCATTCAACAATACATTACTAATGTAATGAGCACGTGCATGTTGAGAATGAGAAGAATCCAACGGACAGGACTTTGAGATATTTTTGTCACTGGATTCAGTTATATTTTCCACTAAATAGATGCGAACTAACCAAAAAGATAGCCAAATAAGTGGTAGAAGTAAGAATAATGGTACTAGAAAACAACGGTAACCCTAAACAAGTATGATGAGCAAAAATAGGGGTTTTACCACATTATAAGGCACAAAGAGCTTGAGATGGCGTACGAGAAGGAACCAAATCAAGTTTATAACCACAGATCTAGAGAGCCTTACTAAGATTTTGAGGCAAAGATAAAGGTTATCGCTACGTATTTGTTTGCTATATTGAGAGGTAACATGTGAGACCTGCACAATATCATTTTTTATATATATGCATATTCGGTGTTTTTCAACACGTTTAGGCGCCTTCGCTTTAATATGCTTATATGCGTTCTGATGTGTGTTTTGGTTTATCTGAGCATGCTCGGTTGGTCCTAGGGGTTGTAGGGAGTTTCAGTTCGAATTTAAAAAATTCAAAAAAAAAAGATATTTTCGAGACCTATAAATATCAAGAGTTAGATATTTTCAAATGATATTTTTAAAACTTAACTCTTAAGTTTCCTTCAGTTTTCTCTCTGTCTTCTCTCTAACTTCTCGGGGGCCCGGGGCATGATTTTTTACGATCCACTAGCTGATCCTTGTTGTTAGCATCGTGGTCTACGCATCTATCCGGACGAAATTTCAGTCCGATAAAGCTCAGTTTTGCACGTGGATCGAAGCGTCGAGTTTTGACTCATCGAGGTAGAATTTTAGATTGTATAACTACTAGAGGGTTCTATGTGTAATCATACATGTTTCTACCGTTTTAAAACGCATGATAATCAACTTTGTTTCAAAGATGGGTTTTTGGTTGTAAAACCATTTTTCATTGTTTTCGGGGGATGGAAGTGTGTTCCGAGAGTTTTCTTTCAAGATATTGATGCCGGGGTTGGACGTGTGGATGTCCGAGGGTGTTATACGGATGTTTGGTGGTTTGATTTTAGGTTTGGAAGAAAAAATTGTGGCTTAAAATCATTTTCTGGGGAAGGTCGGTCAACTGGACCATGGTGGTCAACTGAATGGATCTTGCTTTTTGAGAGTCAGTCGACTAGACCTTCAGGTCAGTCGACTGATATGTTTCTGTTTTGGTTTTTCTTCTTTTCCTGAGAGTTTTTAGTCGACTAGGGCTTGGGCCAGTTGACTGGGGTTCTGTGTGGCCTGTTGGTGATGCTTTGGTGATTCGGTGGTTGGATTTTGGTTCCCCTCTCTTTCCTCGTATGGTATTAAAGTGATAGATTCATGTAATCTCGCGTTTTGGAGGCTGGTTTTCGGAGGGAATGGTTTGAAAAGGAGTTTTTATGAAAACTTTGGAAAAAATATGTTTTCTTTTGAAGGTTTGGAGTTGACCTTTGAAGTTGGGGCTCAACATTAAAAACGTTTGATAAAAGTGTGTATTCTTACATACCTGTTGATCTCCATGGTTGATGGATTGGATCCCCTTTTTAGACATTTGTTGTATAGCTTTAAAACTCATGTTTTTACATGTTTTGTTTGATCTTCTTCTTAATGGATAGATTTATATGTTTGTTTGATCTCCATGTTGATGGGTGGATTGTTGGTATAAATGTGAAAACGTTTTGATTTTGTAAAATGATTCTTTCAATGTACTGGGATAACGGGTATCTGGCACGAGTTGCCCTTGGTGTAAGTTCAGAAATGTACGCATAGTAGGTGCTTTGTACCTTTGGATTAGTTTTCATAAATTAAGCAGTTAGGTGCTTTGTACTCTCGGGTTTTGGGCCCGTAAATTAAGTTTTTATGTTGTGGTGGCTTCGTATAGAACTTGCATTTACCTAACCGGTCCTACGATGCGTAGGGATTGGGTAAAGGGGCAGAAATCTATAGTTGCTACATCTGTCTCCTTGTGACGGAGTTGGTACATAGGAACCATTTTATTTCTTTTCTCGGTTGTGTGATCCGAGTGGAAAGCAACATTTTGATTATAATTTTCTTTAACTGTTGTTTGCATTAGTTATAATGCCTCGTTTTACTTGTGGTTGAGATGGCTCCCACCATATGATTGCATATCCTACTTTACAGTTTTATATAGTTTGTTTCTATTTGGCTTCAGGTCACGATGTGGAATTTTTGCTGTAAAACCACTTTCAGGACATGAGGATGATGATCTAGAGGAGTTGATCTAGTTGTGGCTGTATTGACAGAAGACTCTAGTAGTTTTCCTTTTGATATGCCTGCTGAAGGCGTGTTTTGTACGCCTCGGGGCGATAAATTATGCTTGTTGAATATGGATATTTACTGTTCATGAGAGATGTATGTTGGGTTTTCATTTGATTTCAACAAGTGGATTTGAATGTATGAAAACCTATTTTTCATAAAAATTGGTGTTTGGTGGATTTTCACGTGACCCTGGATTTGGGGCGTGACAACTTAGTATCAGAGCTCTAGGTTCAAATACATAAGAGCCATGGGAAAAGGGTTTATCACCCGGTAAGGTTGATTGAGTATGCTTGCTTGCATGTGTTTAGATGTTTTTATAACACGCTGATAGCCTTTTGAGCATGATCATTTGTGTATATGTGGGTATGAAGCTTGAATCTTAGGATTAACTAGTCTTGCCTCAAGGCATTTGGACTAACATATTTGGACGCCAAGTTAGAAATGCGTTTGGCCAACGTGTTTTCTAGTAAGGAATCTGAATACGTTATCCAAATTGACGCGTCCGCCTTCTTAGTTGTTCTTGGTATGTGAGACGTGTTTACATAACCTTAAGTGGCTACGTGTAGCATGCTTACATGAGTTATGTGTTTATGCTACGTAGTAACATGTTGTAGGAAAGCTTATCTTGTTATATTGCTTTCTTTAGAACTATGTCCACGTGGGGAGTGTGGGGACGGGGTCGTGGCCAAGGTCGTGCTTATGCTCAGGTTCCGGAAGAAGGGAACGTTCACACCCCACAGGAACAAATGGGCGGTGCTGACGTTGTCCAGAAGATGCTTGCCACTATGAGAGCTATGGTTGAGGCTACCAACACTGGAGTAAGGGTTCTGGAGCCAAGGGCTTCTGTGGCCATGAGGGAGTTCTGGCGGTTGGATCCTCCAACCATTTTGGGGGAGCCAGACCCCAAGGTTGCTACTAAGTGATTGGAAGTGACCATGACGATCTTTGATACGCTGGATATTGAGAAGGATGCCTTACGCGTAAAGTTGGCGGCGTTCCAACTAAGGGAAGATGCTAGAGAATGGTGGAAGTTTGCCAAGACACAATAGATGACACGTGGGCTGCTTTCACGAGAGTCTTCTTGGAGAAGTACTTTTTGAGATCTTCGAGGGATACTTGCAAAGAGGAGTTCCTCTCCCTTGTTCAGGGAAATCTTTCAGTGGTCTAGTATGAGGCCAAGTTTGCGAATCTGTCACGATTTGCAGCTAAAATGGTTTCTACGAATGAGTTGCATGCAAAGAGATTTGAGAGGGGCCTTCGACCTGCCATCAAGGATAGGGTTGCAGCTCTGGGTTTGGAGGTGTGCATCGCACTGGTGGAAGCTACCATCCGAGTAGAGCACTCGTTAGTAGAGGGCCGCGGAATGAGAGAGTGTAAGGGCCAGCAGAGTGATGGAGTACGCAGCTTCAGGGGCACAGGAACAAGCACCGGAGGCCGTCGAGTCTGAGTTCTCATTTTGTCAGGTTATATTAGCCGCAGTCATCCGCACCTACACCTTCAGTGGCTTCGACAGGAAGGCCAGAATAGAAAAGGCTGATTTGTTATCGATGTGGATAGCCAGGACATCGTTCAGTTGAGTGCCCGCAGAAGGGCCAGGTACAGAGTTCAGCGTCTGTCCAGTCACAGGCTAGAGACCCACCAGTATTCTATGGGTGTGGTCAGTCCAGGCACATCCGTAAGTACTGTCCCCGGGAAGGGAATGTTCAAAGTGCAACAGGGGTGCCAACTGCTCCATGTGCGCAAAGACTGCAGGCTCCTCAGCAACCTAGGGCTCAGATGTTTAGGTTTGCAGAGGGAGGTATTTCAGCACAGTCTGTAAGGCAGCCGACGACTCAGGGTTATGGTGGGCAGACCAGACCACCGCAGGCCAGAGCTTATGTTCTTACTGATCGCAGTGGTTCCAAAGCACCAGTTGCATCTGATGCTGCAGCTACTCCAGCCATGATCAGATGTACTCTTCTAGTCTTTAGATCATGAGCCAGTGTTCTCATCGACACGGGAGCATCACATTCTTTTATATATTCTGCCTTTGCATCTGCATTGGGGTTGAAGGTAGACTCATTGGGTAGTGTGTTGAGTGTGGAGACCCCAGTTAGTAGGAGTGTGGTGTTGAGTAGAGTTTGCAGATCCTGTGAGTTAGGAGTCGCCGGTTGTTGTTTAGAGTTTGATTTTATCATTCTAGACATGACCACGTTTGATGTCATCCTAGGGATGGACTGGCTGACTACCTACCGTGCCTTTATAGATTGTGAGCACCGGAGAGTGTCGATCTGTACGTCGAAGGGTGACTGTTTCTACTTTGTGGGTGATCGGGATGAGGGCTTGGTGTCTATGCTCGGTGCGGCTCGGGTTCGAGGGAACTTGGGTTTCCTCTTTTCTGCTCTCAGGTTGGATGAGTTGGGTGAGGTTTGAGGGGAGCTATGCCTTGTGATTTGTGATTACCCAGATGTCTTTCCTGATGATCTGTTTGAGTTACCGCCGAGCCGAGATGTAGAGTTCTCTATTGATCTTGTTTCAGGAGCAGCTCCCATCTCTATGCCATCGTATTGCTTTGCACCGGCTGAGTTGCAAGAACTCAAGGTGCAGTTGCAGGAGTTGCTAGACAAGGCGTTTGTGCGGATGAGTACATCGCCGTGGGGAGCTCCAGCTATTTTTGCAAAGAAGAAGGATGGGTCTTTGAGATTGTGTATAAACTACAGGAAGTTGAACCAGGTAACCGTGAAGAACAAGTATCCTATGCCTAGGATTGACAACCTGTTTGATCAGCTGAAGGGATCGCGCTGCTTTTCAAAGATTGACTTGAGGATATGGTATCACCAGTTGAGGATTAGAGATGAGAACATAGCAAAGACCGCCTTTCAGACTTGTTATGATCACTACGAGTTTCTGATCATGCAGTTCGATTTGATGAATGCCCCTACAACATTTATGGGTTTGATGAACCGTATCTTCCACCTTTATCTGGACAGTTTTGTGGTGGTATTCGTGGATGAAATTATGATCTATTCGCCCACGAGAGATGCACGAGGAACATCTGCATGTTGTCTTGCAGCTTTTAAGAGAGCATCGCATGTATGCAGAGTTCAAGAAGTGTGAGTTCTGGATGTCGGAGGTGAGATTCCTTGGACACATGGTGTCAAAGGATGGGGTGTCAGTGGACTCATCGAAGACTGATGCTGTGATGGATTGGCAGCGACCAAAGAACATTTTTTAGATCCGCAGTTTTTTTGGGCCTAGCAGGTTATTATCGGCGGTTCGTCAAGGACTTCTCTAGGTTGGCAGCACCTATGACGCGTCTGACGCGGAAGGGAGTTATGTTCGTGTGGAGCGAGTCCTATGAGTCAGCTTTCTAGGAGCTGAAGAGGAGATTGACCAGTGCGCCAGTGTTGATTATTCCAGAATAAGGTCTGGAGTATACAGTGAATTGCGATGCGTCATACGATGGTTTGGGCTGTGTATTGATGCAAGGAGGTAAGGTTGTGGCTTACGGCTCACGACAGTTGAAGACACACAAGAAGAACTACCCGACGCACGATCTGGAGTTGACAGCCGTGGTCTTCGCTTTGAAGACATGGCGGCATTATATATATGGTGAGCACTTCGAGGTTTTCTCTTATCACAAGAGCTTGAAATACTTGTTTTCGCATAAGGACTTGAATCTTCGCCAATGACGATGGATGGAGTTATTGGGAGACTACGACTTTGATTTGCAATATCACCCAAGAAAGGCAAATATCGTAGCCGATGCACTCAGTAGGAGATCTCGTGGCTCGTTAGCATCTGTGGCTATACGAGAGTTGGACATGCTTAGAGACGTTGGGGAGTTTGATTTGTGTCTTCGAGAGATAGGAAGAGGTATGACTTTATATTTAGTAGCTTTACAGCTTGCATTGGTTGTACGCGTGTTAGAGACTCAACGAACCGATCAGGAGGCTCAGATGATACGGATCGCATTGCTAGTGGGAAGGACACAACATGATGGGTGGTGGGTTCAGATCAGAGTCTGAGGTTGACAGGGCGATTATTTGTGCCAGAGTCGTGTCGAGCTGAGGTGCTATATGAGTTTCATCATTCACGTCTTACAGTGCACCCAGGAGACACAAAAATGTATCATGATTTGCGTCGTCAGTTCTAGTGGACAGGAATGAAGAGAGACGTGATCTAATTCGTTTCTCGATGCCTTACTTGTCAGCAAGTAAAGGTGGAACACCATAGGCCAGCATGGTTGTTACAGCCGTTGCCTATATCTGAGTGGAAGTGGAAGAATGTCACGATTGATTTTGTATCAAGACATCCTCGATCGCTGGCGGGACATGATGCTGTTTGGGTTGTGATTGATAGGCTGACAAAGTCAGCACATTTTCTTCCCATTCGAGTGAGGGATTCGGTGGATAGATTGGGTAGGTTGTATGCTCGGGAGATAATCCGACTACACGAAGTACCTGTGACTATTGTCTCTAATCGAGACCCGCGCTTTACATCGCGCTTTTGGCAAAGCCTTCAAATGTCTTTGGGGACTAGCTTGACCTTCAGCACAGCTTTTCACCCATAGACCAACGATCAGTCTGAGAGGACCACCCAAATTTTAGAGGACATGTTGAGAGCTTGTGTACTTGATTTTTGGGGTTCTTGAAAAGATCACCTATCATTGACAAAGTTTGCATACAGCAACCACTATCAGTCCAGTGTTGGAATGGCACCGTATGAGGCTTTATATGGCAGACCATGTAGATCACCTGTGTGTTGGACAAAGGTGGAGAGACCGCTGTTTTGGGACCCGACCTAGTACGGGAGACAACAGAGAAGATTGCAGTGATTCGTCAGCGTCTAGTGACAGCTCAGAGTCGCCAGAAGAGTTATACAGATCAGAGGAGGAAACCTTTGGAGTTTATAGTGAGGGATCACGTATTTTTGAAGGTTTCGCCACGCAGAAGGTTGATGAGGTTTGGCCGTAGCATGAAGCTATCACCGCGCTTTATTGGACCATTCGAAATCTTGGAAAGGAATGGGGTGGTGGCATACTGTCCAGCCTTGCCACCCCAGTTGGCATCTGTTCATAACGTGTTTCACGTTTCCATGCCTCGGAAGTATGAGCCAGATCTGTCGCATGTTCTGGATTGGGCTGAGTTGCGGGTTGACGAGGATATCACGTATGAGGAGTGTTTAGTGAAGATCCTAGATACAAAGGAACAAGTGTTACGGGGGAGCACGATTACTTATGTCAAAGTTCAGTGGCTTCATCACGGGGTTGAGGAAGCGACTTGGGAGCTTGAGTCTGGGGTTCGTGCGAGATATCCGGAGTTGTTTATCTAGTGACCTTGTAGTGAATTTTACGGGCAAAATTCCTTAAGGGGGGAGAGTTGTGAGACCCTATACCGTTTCATTTTTTATATATAAGCATATTTGGTGTTTTTCAACACGTTTAGGCGTTTTCGCTTTAATATGCTTATATGCATTTTGATGTGTGTTTTGGTTTATCTGAGTAAGCTGGGTTGGTCCCGGGGATTGTAGGGAGTTTCGGTTCGAATTTCAAAAATTAAAAAAAAAGATATTTTGGAGGCCTATAAATATCAGGTGATAGATATTTTCAAAAGATATTTTCAAAACTTAACTCCTAAATTTTCTCTAGTTTTCTCTCTGCCTTCTCTTTAACTTCTCGGGGGCCCGGGGCTTGGTTTTTTACGATTCAACAACCAATCCTTATTGTTGGCATCGTGGTTTACGCATCTATCTGGACAAAATTTTATTCCGATGAAGCTCGATTTTTTACGTGGATCGAGGCGTCGAATTTTGACTCATCGAGGTAGGATTTTAGACTGTATAACTGCTAGAGGGCTCTATGTGTAATCATACATGTTTCTACTGTTTTAAAACGCATGAAAATTGACTTTGTTTCAAAGATGGGTTTTTGGTTGTAAACTCATTTTTCATCATTTTTGATGGATGGAAGTGTGTTTCGAGAGTTTTCTTTCGAGGTTTTGATGCCGGGGTTGCACGTGTGGATGTCCGAGGGTGTTATACAGATGTTTTGAAAGTTTGATTTGGAGTTTGAAAGCAAAAACCGTGCCTTAAAATCATTTTTTGGGGAAGGTCAGTCGACTGGATCTTTCTTTTTGAGAGTCAGTCGACTGATATGTTTCTGTTTTGGTTTTTCTTCTTTCCCCGATATTTTTCAGTCGACTAGGGGCTTGGGCCAGTCGACTGGGGTTATGTGTGGGCTGTTGGTGATGCTTTGGTGATTCGGTGGTTGGGTTTTGGTTCCCCTCTCTTTCCTCGTATGGCTTTAAAGCGATAGATTCATGTAATCTCGCGTTTTGGAGGCTGGTTTCGGAGGAAATGGCTTGAAACGGAGTTTTTATGAAAACTTTGGGAAAAATATGTTTTCTTTTGGAGGTTTGGAGTTATCCTTTGGGATTGGGGCTCAACCTTGAAAACGTTTGATAAAAGTGTGTGTTCTTACATACCTGTTGATCTCCATGGTAGATGGATTGGATCCCCTTTTTAGATATTTGTTGTATAGCTTTGAAACTCATGTTTTTACATGTTAAGTTTGTTCTCCATGTTAATGGATAGATCTATATGTTTGTTTGATCTCCATGTTGATGGATGGATCATTGGTATAAATGTGAAAACGTTTTGATTTTGTAAAATGATTCTTTAGGTGTACTGGAATAACGGGTATTTGGCACAAGTTACCCTCGATGTAAGTTCAGAAACGTGCGCAAAGTAGGTGCTTTGTACCTTCAGGCTAGTACTCGTAAATTAAGCAGTTGGGTGCTTTGTACCCTCGGGTTTCGAGCCCATAAATTAAGTTTTTACGTTATGGTGGTTTCGTATAGAACTTGCATTTACCTAATCGGTCCTACGATGTGTAGGGATTGGGTAAAGGGGCAGGAGTCTGTAGTTGTTACATCTGTCCCCTTATGACGGGGTCGGTACATAGGAATCATTTTATTTCTTTTCTCGATTATGTGATTTGAGTGGAAAGCAACGTTTTGATTACAGTTTTCTTTAACTGTTGTTTGCATTAGTTATAATGCCTGTTTTACTTGTGGTTGAGTTGGCTCCCACCACATGATTGCATATCCTGCTTTACAGCTTTATATAGTTTGTTTCTATTGGGTTTCGGCTCACGGTGTAAAATTTTTGCTGTAAAACCATTTTCAGGACATGAGGATGATGATCTGGAGGAGTTTATCTAGTGGTGGCCGTGTTGACGGAAGACTCTAGTAGTTTTCCTTTTTATATGCCTATTGAAGGCGTGTTTTGTACACCTCGGGGCAATAAATTATGCTTGTTGAATATTGATATCTACTGTTTATGAGAGATGTATGTTGGGTTTTCATTTGATTTCAACATGTGGATTTGAATGTATGAAAACCTATTTTTCATAAAAACTAGTGTTTGGTGAATTTTCACGTGACCCTAGATTTAGGTTGTGACATAACACCAATCCTTGCGCTAATGATGTCAAAGGCATCCTTAACTATGTTGGAGATGAAGTGGATGATGATAGTATTCATCTTCTTTTTCCGAAAGTTGGAGGTAAAGATAAAATCGAACTAAATCAAATCAAACCAAATTAAGCATTTTTTCTAATCAATTGGGGTCGGTTATTTGAATTCTTTTACGTCATTCTCCTCTATTAAGAGTTATATTCTCAGTTAGTATAAATAAGTTCATATCTTTTTTTAATACAATATGTCATGTCAATTTAGGTCTATCCCTCTCCTAGCATTTTTATTACTTATGATCTTGTCGCTTTTTCTTACCACTGCATCAACTGGTTTACGTTGTATTTATCGAAAGCACCTTAATTTATTTTCTTTTAACTTGTCCTCAATTGGTGCGACCCCTACTATTCCATGAATTGTTTTATTTTTATTTTTATCTTTTCTAATTTTTTTACGCATCCATCTTAACATTTTTATTTTACCAATACTTATCTATTTATGTGATCTTTCTTAGTAGCCAAATATTTTGTTCTATATAAAATCGCTGGTATAATAATTATCCAATAAAAATCTTCTTTTAATGTTGTAGGTATACATCGATCACATAGAATGTGGACCCTGACCCGTTTTTTTCGGCGTTTTTCGACGCGTGTTTACCGTTTTCGATTTTGCATGTTTATATGCGTTTTGATGCATAATCAGGTTTTGAAATGCATGCGAGGTCGGTTCCCGGGGTAATGGGGCGTTGCAGTGCGAATTTTAAAAATTTAAAAAACAAAATATTTTAGAGGCCTATAAATATCTAGAGTTAGATATTTTCAAAAGATATTTTCAAAACTTTTCAACTAAGTTTCATCCATTTTCTCTTTGCCTTCTCTCTAATTTCTCGAGGGACTGGGGCTCGATTTTTAATGATCCAACAACCGATCCTTGTTATTGGTATCGTGGTCTACGCATCTATTCGGACAAAATTTTATTCCCGCAAAGTTCGATTTTACACGTGGTTCGAGGTAGCGAGTTTTTAACTCACCGAGGTAGAATCCTAAACTCTCATATCTTATAAGGGTGCTACGTGTAATTGTGCGTATTTTTACCATCTTGAAGTGCATAAAAATCGGTCTTGTTCAAAGTTGGATTTTTTGTTTTAAAACCTGTTTTTTGTTATTTTTGGTGGATGAAATTGGGTGTCGGGTGTTTCTTTCGAGGTCTTGATGTTAGGCCTAGGCATGTGTATGCCGAAGGGTGTTGGATGGAAATTTAAAGGCATTGATTCGAGATTTAGAGGTTGAAACCCGTAGCTTAGAGATGGTTTTCGCGTGGGTTCGGTCGACTAGATCATGGGCTTGTGGGTTCGGTTGACTGGATCTTGAGGGTCAGTTGACTGGACAATGCGTTTGGGGCATTTTTTACGAGATTCCAGTATGGTGTTTGGGTCGACTGAATGGGGGTCCAGTCAACTGGATTCTGGGTTGGTTGTTTGGTGTTTTGGTGGTTGGTTCCTTGGTTTTCAATTAGTTTCTAACGGTATTCAGTTGATTGATTATGGGATTAGTCGAATGAAATACTGTTAGATTCTTTTTGAGGTTCGGTTAGTCGTGTTGTGGTTTCGAGGGTCGTGTTGTGACTTCTGGTGTTGGTTTAGGTGTCGTCCTCTAGGGAGACATCCATGGTGAGATGAGGGGGTGATGCACAGTTAGGTGCGTGCTGTTTGTTCTTCGTTGAGTGCGGGGCGTGTTTGGGCCCGTGGTTCTTTTGGGTAAAAGGTTGTGTTTTTGTGAAATTCGTGGTTTTAAGGGTTTGGGGTTAACCTTCGGGTTAGGCGTGATTTTGTGGGTTGTTGGTGGTTCATGTGAGTGGATGTCGAGTTATGTGACGGATGGCGTCATGATGTGAAGTTATTATGTGGCTTTATGCATTTATAAGTCTAGTTTTATTTATGCGTGTTATAAGACGGAAATGTGGCCTTATGCAATTTTGGAAATATAAGACAAGAATGTGGTCTTATGTGATTTTGAAACCTAAGACGGAAATGGGGTCTTATGCGGTGTTGATACGATGAATGTTAGCCCTAGATGACGATGGATGGAAACGTGGTCCTATGAATGTGAACCCTGGTTAACGATGCACTTGTGCGCGAGTATCTGAAGAACGGAAACGTGATCTTGACGATGCATGTGTGTGTGAATGTCTGAAGGATGGAAACGTGATCCTAAAGACGTGTGGGTGTGAATTTAAAGGATAGAAACGTGATCCTGAAGAAACATGTGTTGCCTGTGTTGCTCATAGTGCATTGGGCGTAGTGCATGGATTGCATGGTTATTTTCGGTTGCTATAGAACCGTTGTCGGGGCTTGTGAGTCGGTTTAGATATGTATTCATGTGCTGTATACATATACCTATTTTCCTTGGGACTCGTGCGAGTCGTGTTATCAAACTGTTTAACTGGCTCTAGTGAGTCGTGATCTAGAACTGTTTTCAAACTGTTTTATGACTTGAAAGAGAGTCAAAAATCACATGTTGTTTTTCTAGCATGTTTAGTTTATATTGTATGCTTGTCTAGTTTCTGATGAAGTTTTGGCTCACGGTGTGGGATTTGAAATATTTTTCAGGTACCGATCACGCAAGTTGATCTGAAGGTGCCGGAGGGGCGAAAGATTTGTAATTTTCTTTTTTGTTCGTTTTAAACATGTATGTTGTAATATGTTTTCTCGATGTTGGAACCACGTAATGTAAGCCTTTTGGCGATTATGTACAATGCATGTATGTTTATATTGAGAGTGAATTTTCAGGTTGGGTGTTATGTGTTTGGTTGTTTATGGGCATTTCGCGTGTCCCGAAGTTTGGAGCGTAATATAGAACACTAGAAGTACCCCTCCACTTAGGGTAAAGATATAACGGAGCTTATAGCATCTAGAAGAGAGAATGTTTACAAAAAAAATAAAAGGAATGCAGGAAGAATTTAAAATAAAGAAAAGAAATAAGTATCATGAATCATGAGATCTTAATTTTGTAATATTTGTTATTTTTAATAATTAAAATAAATTGAATAGTGAATAATTTATTTAAGGGACGAAGTAATAATACAATTATACTCCAAGAGGTGAAGTACAATACACCCAAAGACATTGTAAGAGTTATATATCATAATAACTTAACAATAATTCTATATGTATAATATTTTCTTATCTTATTTCATATGCTACATTATGTATTGCACAAACCTAGCAAACCAAAGTGAACCTATTAACCAAATAAAATAATTCTGTCGAGATTGACGAAAAGAAAGCCTCGTCTAGTGATTGAGTTATGGTTTAATACTTTGTTTAGGATTTCCTCAAAAGAAACGTGAATTCAAGTACAAAAACCTTGAACAAAAACGCAAAAGAACATTTTATTGCTAAGAAAAATATAAAGTTTACAATACAAAGGAACTGAACTTCTAAAACTAAACTTAATGCTAAAAATGAAAAAACAAAGAGGCTGGTGCTGAGTGTTAAGCCTATTTATAGGCTGGTGTCTTTGATCCTTCACAATTAAACTTATTTATAGGCCCTGAGTTATTTTTCTCTTAAATTTTAAAAGAGTAACTACCCCAGTCCTTGAATTAGTGGTAATTGTCTTCAACTACCCTACTAGTGAGAGGACACGATAGATATTTATTTTAGTGAATCGTTTTTTTTTTTTTTTTACTGGTTCATTGCCGAGTACTTTTTTTAACTCACCTGCCTTTATTAAATAACTAGCCACTCAACAAAGTCTTTCAATTTGACAGAACTTGTAATAGGCATTGTCTTAATAGAAGTTATAAATTCACCTTTATTTTGCTCGATAAAATATTAATTTCTCTGTCGATGATTTTTTTACAAATATGGTGTAAAAAGAACCGTAAATGAGTTTTAGTGGTAAGTTCGGATAAAGAGAACATAAGAAAGCAAACTGTGAACACGGTAAACATTTAGGAGTGTTGGGCAAATGTCTCACTAGCAACTAAGCCACTATTCGAGATAGCTATTTTATGGCCTTTTGTGGTTTCTTTTATATATTTTGAACTTATTTATTTTTTTGGTTTAGAATTTTATTTTATTTTATTTGGCATGATAAAAGGAATCTAAAATTATAGCCGTTTTGGCTAAAATTGAAAAAGTTTAACAAAAACAAAAAAAAAGACTTATAAAAGGCTTTAAATGGCTTTTTTCATCTTATGTGAGTTTTTTTTTTGTGCTAATTTTTTGATTTTTTTAATTTTTTGTAACAAGATAAATCTAAAAAGTATAATCGCTTGAGATAACGTAGAAAAAAAAAACAAATTCATGAGAAAAAAGCTATCTACATGGTGCCTAAGTTCCTCTTTGAGATATCTAAAAACTTAGTTTTAAGAGGTTTAACTTCTTCTTCTTTTTTTATCAAAAGGAAGAACAAAAAAGGTATAGTATTTAGGATACTTTGTTTAGGATAGCTATTTTTTGTTTTTTTTATTGAAATGTATGATATATCATATTACTTTTTACTTTTAAGATGTAAAAAATAATGATATATTATACATTTTTTTTATTGATATTGACATGACTTTTTATTTTTGAGAATATAAATAATTTTTTAATTGAAGGTATTATGATCAATTTGCTTCAAAAAGTGAATGTGTTTGGGTGGTCTATAGGTTTTTTTTTTTTTGAAAAAAACGTGAAAAGAACTAGTGGAGTTTTTAAAGATGCTAAATACTCAAGAATTAAGAAAAAAAAAAGTGTGATTCGAGCTTACATTTCAATTGGAATTGATTAAGGTCCTGTTTGGGAATATGTGAAAAGCTAATCTTTTAAGAATTTTAATTTCTTTTAAAAGTTAAATTGTTTGTAATCTTTTGTTTAGGATAGTTTTTTCGGTTGAAATACTATATATACTCTTACTTTTTGTCTTTAAGTTATAGTATTTCAGATATTAAAATTATTTTTTTATTATTTTCAAGAGTATATGATTTTTTTTTATCAAGATATTATAATTACTTTATTCTAAAAACCAGATTGTTTGAGATGTAAATAAATTTATTTCTTGAAAAAAGTTTTTAAAAAGCTAGCTAGCTTTCTTGGGATGTCAAATAATATGACTTAGTTTATTGGGGAATTAAGTTTAAATGATGGATTAAAAGTTAAAATATAATTGATTATAAATAATATTATGGAATTAAGTTTCCTTATTGAATTAAAAAAAATGAGACAAAGGGACGGGATAAATTTTAATATAATTATATACCATAAAATTTATAAAAATTATATTTTTAAAATTTACTCATCAAAATCTATTAAATAAAATCTATTTTGAATATAAAATTATCTAAAAAAATATTTAGAAAAATTATAATAACTTTACTCTAAGCTTTTTACCTTTTGACTTAAAACTACTTTAGCTAAACTTTTTTGTTTATTGTTTTTCGACTTAAAGTCACTCGTAGAATTCACTAAACGAATTTTTTACTTATTTGACTTAAAATAATTTAAAAAAAAAAAAAAAAAAACTTAACCTAAAGTCAAATTGTTAGTTAGAAGATTGTTTGAATAAATTTAATCCCGATGACCCTACCCTTCTAGTGGGGTATTGGTTATCTGCTCATTTAATTCTATGTATTTAATATAAATAATTAAAATAGTTTTATATTGTAACTAATATTTGCGAACACAATGAACTAAAATTTATGTGAGGTCAGTCTCTTCCATCATTATTTTTTTGAATAATCAGACTCCTAATCACTCAAATGTCAAATTATAATCCCTCCATTTCTATCACGATTCAGTCTCACGATTAGTACTTGAGCACTCTCTTCACCACTATCTCCGCCGTCTCCACTATAACTATATGCCCCTCCGTCGCCACCCAAACCTCTGTCGCCTTCATATTTGTCTTCCTTGCGGACTCTATTATTTAGACCCATGTCGCATTTATCTCTGCTTTTTTTTTTGCACATGTACAATAGAAAATAAAAATTTTGCCGAAAAAGGCGGTGGAAAAACACAAATTAGGACAATTTTTGTGAAAATTGCTAATTTTAAAATACACAGTAACTGTGTAAATGATGGTATTTTAAGAAATTAAAAATGACATGAAATTAATCTCAATAAAAAAAAGTTAAAATAAAGTGAGATAAAAGATAACGAATAATAAGAACAAAAAAATAATCAGAGTCCTTATCAGTCAAATCTCAAATTTCTAATCCCTCGTTTGGAAACTAATAATTTAATCTAATAAAAAGAAACGTAATTAACAATTTTAGTAGAGAATTTTTGAAATAGTAAAACTTATATCTTTCCTAATTCATTATAAATTCTTTTATCACTCGCAATAAACATAATTCAATACCTATATGAAAAGATTCGGTGTCATATTTTTTCCCTTGTTTGATTTCTCAATTTTGCCTATGTTCTTTTTTTTTTGGGGTGTGTTTTGGCTTTGTTGAATTGTTTGTTGATTCTACCAATATA
>JAOTRH010439226.1:0-33376 GCA_034768845.1 Heliamphora exappendiculata | reverse complement strand
CATATAAATTTTTTTTCACCGATTTAGTCCCATACAATGACTAACTTACAAAAATACCCTCAATATTCTATTTTTACACATTTCTTAAATTAAGCAACATCTCTCTCTATATATATATATATATAGATAGATATATATATATCTCATAATATTTTTTAAAAATAGCGTATCCCTTAAATCAAGCAACCTCTATTTCTGTTGGGTGAAATTACTTGCCGCCATAACACATACAAATGATACACAGTTACATACAAATGATACATTTTTAAAACTATTTTACTATACACATAAATCTAATACATTTTCAAATTCATAAAATCATTAGTTTTGATATATATATTTCACCTCATCGCAACCAAATATGCCAACTGATACATTTATCAATATATGCCACTTATACATTTATCAGTATTAAATATAATGTAAATATACTCCAGTTCACTATGCATATGCAACTGATACATTTATCGGTATTAAGTATCTGTTATAATATCTTCTTATAATATAATTTTAAATTGATAAAATGTATCAGTAGTTTATGTGAGCAGTGTACATTTAGTAATCATATGTAACTGATAATTGTATCAGTATTCAACAGATAAGTGATTTCAAAATTGTTTAACACAGAATTTGTAACTGATAATTGTATCAGTTGCACACTGATCATATAGAGAATATGTATATAAAAAAATTACCGAATCTTAACAGAATCCTTACGAGGCTGTCCGACACAAAAATTATGTCGTCGTCCCCCATCACGAATCACCTCACCTTTTCTATCTCCACCTGGAACATTTTTCAAATGACTCGCGAATTCCAAATCGCCGACCGGTGCCCCTGCCGGTTCGAGTAAGGAAATCGGCTCCTGTCGCCAAAATTCTCACCTCCGGGCGGTCTTCATCAGGGTTCGTCTTCACTGCTCTGTCCAGCCACGCCACGCCGCTCATTTCATTTGGCTTCCACCTCATTTCGTCTTTACCTTCGGGAAGCCCTCATGTCGTCGATCGGTGCCCCTACCGGTTCGAGTAAGAAAATCGGCTCCTGTCGCCAAAATTCTCACCTCCGGGAGGCCTTCTTCAGGGTTCGTCTTCACCGCTCTGTCCAGCCACGCCACGCCGCTCATTTTATCTGGCTTTCACCTCATTTCGTCTTCACCTTCGGGAGGCCCTCGTGTCGTCGGTCGGTGCCTCTGTCAGTTCGAGTAAGGGAACCGATTCGTATCGCCGGAGATTTTACCTCCGGGAGGCCCTCGTCGCATATTCCCACTTCAAAAATTTTGTTCAAACTTGAAGCTTTCATTAATTTGAGAGAGAGAGAGAGAGAGAGAGAGAGTATGTGTGCGTGTAGTGAAAATTAAAAATTCTAAAATTTAGGAATTGAAAATCTTAAAATTTTAAATTTTTTATGGGATTAGTTTTGATATTACTTTTATGAATTTGAAACTCCTAAACTTTCGGTTGACAACTTACACAATTAATTACTTGTATTTTGAAATAGAAAGGATCATATTTTAAATTAGAGTATATTAGACATAAAAAAAATTATTTCAAATCAAAAAAGATTAAATCTCTTAAAAAAAACTTATGGGACTTAATTTCATATGATATCCTAAATAATAATTAATTTTTAATTTTTTTTATTTTATAAATTACTAATTTTAAAAATTTCAAACACCTTTAATGGCTTAAATTAATTTTTTATTTCACTTAACAAAAAAATTAAAATTAAAAAAAAAAGTAGTACAATTGCCCGTCCTTCTAATAAATAGGCTTAAATCATTTTAAAAATCCGTATCAGACTCAGCCTCCAAACCGTACATTAACTGTACGTTAAGACAAGAATATTTATTAAAAATTATTTTTCAAATTTTTATTTTAAATTTAGCAAAAAAGTAAAAAAATTTAAAATTTAAACAAGCACGCTTTTATATATATATATATATATAACTTTTAATTCCTTTGGGCTAAGATTCTATATGGGCCTTGATCGCCAATTATGACTTTTTACCTCTCTTTAGCTGGAAAAGTTAAAAATTAAAATTATTTATTTGATAAAAAATAAAAAAGTTAAACAATTAAAAAATTCAATCAAAATATAAACTCTCAAAATATTTTATTCAAACTCTCATTATTTTTAAAATATGATAATATTTCATATTCATAATTCATTTACCACCACTATCAATTACATATAATTATTAATATTAAATATATAAAAAAATAAAATTATTCACTTTAAATAAAAAAAATAAAAAAATAAATTTTTTTACCCAAATAATTAACTTCAAAAAAATAAACTTTAAAACTAAATTATCAAACAATTTACTTTGAACTTAATTTAATTTTTTAACTAAAATTGTCAAATTTTCTTTTTTTTTTTAAATTAACTTTTATTTTAGTTACCAATGCGTGCTTATTTCCCAAGATATTCATCTCTCTGTTCTAAGTTATTAGATCAATGAAAATTTGAAAAAAAAAAACTCGGGGCCACAGAATCCTACTCCATTTTCTTTCCTTCCCATGTACCTGTACCGAATAATTCAGAAATCATACCAAACCGCAAATTCGCCAGAAAAAAAATATGTAGAATCTAACATATGTTCAAGCTACAAGGGAGGGACACCAATGGCAATAAGAATTATGGAACAGCAGATCAAACAAGTAATATCCAGTATATTTATAGAAGTTGCTCAGGTTTTGAAGGGTTTCTACAAATTGTATTCAATCTTCCTCCCATGTCGCCTGATACTGCAACTCCATTAAAAGACCAAACAATCCCTCTTTGGCACGCGGCAGCATCTCATTGGGTGAGCAGCTTCGAGTCGCACGCCACTATCTTAACCCGACCGACGTTCTCTTGGCAATCCTCATTCTTGAACACCGCATCTTGTAGGATGAAGGTCCAAACGTTGTCGCAGAATCTGTAGGTATGTAGATGACCCTACGGCAAATAATAGTGGTAAAGGTTTAACAATTAAGGATCAATGGACTGAGAGACAGACATGAAAAGGCACATAAACTATACAAAAAGATAAGGAAGACATTTACAAAAAAAAAAAAAAAGCCGAAATAATGAGATACTTCCATGGAAGGAACAATAGACAAAGCAACATAAGAAACTGTTGTCACTACTGGTGAGATTAGGCTTCGTTTTGGCTTTTAAAAGCCAACTCTTTTATTTATTTGTTTATTTATTACTAGAAAGGAAACAAAAAAGGCAAAAAAATTAGTTTTGCATCGACCAAACAAATGGCACAAAGATATGAAGTTTAAAAGCCAACTTTTTTGGCTTTTTGACTAGAAAGGAAACAAAAAGCCAAAAAAAACTGTTTGCATCAACCAAACAAATGCCACAAAGAGGAGTAAGGTTAAATCTCAAAAGGGTACAAAATTAAACAAAAGTTAAAATAAGGCAAAATAATGAGATAGTGAATATGTTCCATGCAAGGAACAGTAGGCAAAGCAACATAAGGAACTGCTGTTGTTGCAGGTGAGATTAACTACAACAGTTTTGAGCATTCTGGCCCAACTTTACTAAATAACAACTCACCCAATTCAAATTGTTAGATTATATAATTCCACATAGCTTGAGTATGGAATAGATGATCACTTAATATAGATGTTGTAATATTTCTACTCAATAGCTAAAGCTTTTAGGTTGGATACAAAATTTCTACATAGTATTGAAGCGGAATCCATTCCACCCACTTAAATAAAAAGAAGAAAGGTCTATACTCTACGATGACAGATCCAAGAAGAAAGCTACATGATGACAGACCCCCTAAAGAAGAGGTTACACATAACAAACCTCAAAAGCAGCTGCTCATGGAGGAATATATCCCATGGGATGGAGTGTTATCTGTATATAATATTGAGATCTCTCCACCAGTTAGCTCAAGGTTTTAAGTTGGATACAAAGTTTCTACACAATTAACTTGCTATCAAATTGCCAGCCAACAAGAGTTGCAAGATATTAGAATCGATCCTACTGCAATCAACTCCAATTCGAGAGATCAGTTTTGGTTGATATCCAAAACTACCAAACCAGAGCCTGAGACAATTATTAGGAGGGCAACTGGAAATCAAAGGTGTTTTCTGCCAGGCAGATTCAAGAATCCAAGCTGAACACAACAACCAAAACTGACCAATTCACAGAACAATGAGCGGTGGCTCATTCGATAGGAATGAGTTGGGGGATTGACTACAGAATTCGCCAGTTCCAAATGTTTATCTATTAATTGGAAAGATAAATAACAGTCGACTAGGAGAAGTAGGAAGTTTAAAAACTATGAAAAACTGACCCAGTAGCATATTACAGGTTGTTTGTCCCTGGGTTCTCTAAATCACCATATATCCATGATCAAACTAGGAAACAACCTGCATGTCACAAATCCCTGACATCTCTTGGTAATGCTTACTAACATCACAATGCTATTCCGACATTTCTGATCGCTCTATGCAAGTTGATGGTTGTATTCAAGATCAAACTTAAAGCTTGCAAACCTTTACGCACAACTGGAATTGTATCCATAAGGTAAACAAACAAAGGAAGAACAAAAGAACAGAAAAGCAACATACTTGGCTCCCAGTAGGGATAGCCGGATAGTGGTATATCTAGTAGAATTATCAACTAAACCCTTCCATAGAAAATAAGAACTGTGAAACCCAACTTCACATAGTTGGCACCAAATGACATCTCCAGCCAGTCATCCTCCTGCCTGCACAGTCCCCGTGTCGCAACCTTTACCATTGTCCAGAGGGCATATTGTCTCAAGTCTCTTGATACGTAGACCTCCACTCATCACCTATATGAGGTATGCTATTTCACTCACCTGGTGGAAGATTGACATAAATGGTGCCTTGGTCTTTGACCCTATGTCACGTAGAAACTTTGACCCTATGTCACGTAGAAAATAAATCCTCGTACTGGGAACACGAACATGATACACTGCATCCGCATGACCTAAATTGTGGTAAAATGGGGTATTATTATTTTTATATAATATTTCAAGTGTGATAAGCATCTCATAAAATAGGGTATTATTTTTTAAACTATTCATGTAAAATAAATAAATTTTGTTTCCAAAGATCCACTTTCTCAATATTTCAGTTTATTACGTTTGATTTTCTCTCACAAAAAATATTAAGAAAATAAATAAGAAAGACTCTTCGGATCGGTTAAGATGACACCAAACAACTTTGGTATACATACGAACCAATATTCAACAAGCCATCTAGGAAGACATGGTGATTGAATTGATCTGTAAATCACAGTGGCGGCTGGTGGTGTAGCACCAGAGCACATACCCCAGGCTCATCACTATCACTCCTCCACGTCTCTTGGATAAGACTGCCTTGGATCTCACATCAGCCCCAGCTCCTTGAACCATTAGCCATTTAACACGTATTACTTTTACAAGTTACAGCCATTTCAAAAAACAGAAATTTCACAACTGCCAAATAACCTAAACTAATGCATGATTAGGATACCACTTCTACCAATAATCTTCATTCAGCGGTCTAAAATTGCATAAAAATTGCCAAAATAATAAACATTAATAACAACAATAGCATGAACCATACTTCAAACACACTAACAATAACATGTGCTGGATTTAATAGCTCTATGCAGTAGCTTGCTTTCCACATAAGAAGGCACCTAAATTGTGAAAATGAAAAGAAAATCGGCTTCTTAGACCGAGGGATAGCGTTTGTGTGTGATATTTCCTTGAGGGGAAAAAATATTTATCAGGATTCACACGTGAAATCTTTCTTCTTCTATGTGCTCTACTTTCTCTCAATTTTCCAAAAAAGCTCTTATTTCTCAATTGAATGGTGATAAAATTCTTTAATTTCTAATCTCCTAATCCTTCTGATATTGCCAGCTCAAGTGGGGGAACCGGGAGAGTGCCCTTTAAACATATTAAACAAGAAACTCCCATTCCGAAAAGAGGAAGTCAACTCACCCTCCTAACTGGAACCTAAATGACTCAATACCGTTTCGCATTGGTAATGAACTGCATTCTAGCCACAGTCCACAAACCAATGCAACTGAATCATGATTTCTCATCAGTGACGGTGGTGCTTAGATTGTGCCTTAGCCTTTGACTCTATCGTGTTAACGTTCCCCCTTTTTCTTATATTATAATTTGGAAAAAGAATATAAACAACACAGTTGATTCACTGAGTGATACAATCAAGTACATGGAACTGCACTTCAATTTGTATTCCGTGTAGTAGTCTCTATACTCATGCTTATTACTAAGATATGCAATTATGTTAACCGTGCTGTGAAAATTAGAATCACAAGAAACATATTAACAATCAGTTCATTTAATTTATTATCAACACCCTTCAAGAAGGAAAAAGCACCATTACATGATTTGTCATTCTAATCAGAAAATTTTGGGGACAAATGATTTCCCAGTAAACTACGTATTGCTGATGCAACAAGAATTCAACCAGGACTTCAAGCCCTTCGAAGATTGAAGACGTATCAGGTAAAGAATACACAGCTACTTCAGCAAAAAATCACTAAATATAGTGCTCTGACACAATGGACCAATAAAAATAGAGATGATATGCTGAAAACCCACAAACTAAGTCAGATCCATAAACCACAAGTCAAGGCAATACCATTTCAGGGCTACACAAACACACACTGCATATAAATGAAGTGATATGAAGATTAAAAACATCATTACATAAGGACTCCACAACTACTTCAGCAAATAACCACCAGAAATAGTACTCTCCCACAAATAACCATTTAAGAGTAAAGATTATGAGCTGAAAGCCCACAAAGAAAATTTAAATGAAATAAAAAACACCGCAGGTTGAGGCAATATCAGATCAAGGCCATACAAACATACTATGCTGTTTTGCTCAACTTCATATACATAGCATAGAAGTGAAATGACTTATAGCATAACAAGTAGTAGAATGAAAAGGAAGATGCAAGAAAAATTCAACAAGAGGTAGGGTGTATCAAGAACTTCCCACTTAAAAGGGATCATCCAGACCTGCAATGGCACACACAACATGTAGTTGAGCCGGTATACACATAGTAGAATACCATACTAAGATTATCCCTCACTTCTAATGATTTTTCCATAAACCAAACCCAAATTTACACCTGCCACCGCAAGGCACTATCCATGCCCACGGATTTATGAACCACACTTTCTGTTTGGTAAAGTGTATGAGGTAGGACACCTGATTATTCTGACTCCAGGGATCAAAACTACACCATTCTTGAGAAAATTAAAACAATTTATTTCTGTGCAATTTGTTTTTAGCAAAAGGGAAAGCAGCAATAATCTTATAAAACCCTCAACTCCCCATCTACATCTCATGCTTCAGAAGTTATGGTCACATGGTGCAAGCACGCCACTTCATCTAGGATAACATGTGTCCAAAAATAAGGTAAATAGTTAGACTTGATGATTCGTAAAGGAATTGTAATATTTCTCTTTCTTTCCTTCTCCTAAGGCAAGGAGAGGTTAGGGGTAAAAGTTTCTATCCTCTGGTCAAAGTTAAGAAAATGATGCCTCAACTCAACTGAGGCCCACTGCCATCCCTACACAAGCCTCCAACTACTAGGCATCACACATTTAACAAAGGATACAACTCTCCAATAGCATATTAGCATTTCAAGAAAGTATCAACCTTAACCTCTAATTTCCTTCAAACCTATAGAAATCTTCATTCAAGAGTTTGACTCAACTGAAAATTACATTTGATTAACTCAACTCAAAATTACATGTGATATTCCAAGGAGGTAGGCAACAAACTTCCTGCATATTTGGTAGCTTCATCAGGCAACAAAAGATGTTCAGCCAACGAACAAAGGCTTCACTGCAAATAAAACATGGGTACACCGACATGCTTAAAATCCAGATTATGCTTTCGGTAAGCACAATAATTTATTCATTTCCGTTAAAATTAGTATGAAGTAACTAGTCCTTGCCCTGCAAGCTATACAAAATTACACAAATGTACTTAAAACCCATACTTAAAATAAGATACGTAGCTTACCTACATTCCTTTACGGTTTTACTTATGGTGGTTTTCCAAAATGCACTAGAGTACTAAGCATAATTAAACTTAAATACCTAAAATCTAGTTAACTAACAGGAGTAAACACATTTTGTTTTCTGGACCTTTTCCCCAGTGAACAAAGGCTTCACTGCAAATAAAACATGGGTACCTGGGTATGTTTAAAATCCAGATTATGCTGTCCTCAAGCACAATAATTTATTCATTTCCATAGAAATTAATGCAAAGTAACTCGTCCTTGCCCTGCAAGCTATATAAAATTACACACAAGTACTTAAAACCCATACTTAAAATAAGATATATAGCTTAATATATTTCTTTACTTTCTTTTTTCAAAATGCACTTGGGTAACTAACCAATAAGCATAATTGAACCTAAATACCCACTATGTAGTTGAGTAACAGGAGTTAACACAATTTCCTTTCTGAACCTTTTCTCCAATCCTCAACTTAAAAAAAAAAAAAAAAAAATCACTTCTCCACACAATTGGAGAAACTTCAAAAAATATGTTGCTCGCGAATTATCCACACGACAATTTTGATTTATAAAAAAGGTGTCTGGATGGCACGAGCTTGACGTCTCAGTTCTCACTAACTTCATACAGAAGTTCCATTCAAGGTGGCAACTGAGAGCCCAACTCACGGACATGTTTTTGTGATCGGAAACGTAATCTTATAGCACTCGATTAGTTCATCATTCATGCAAAATATAATAACAATTGGATATCGATAACCACGCGATCAACCCAACCAAAACAAGGATAAAGTCAAAACTAACTGAATAACCTGTTACCTTAATGGACACCTTGCTCTTAACTTGGGTTTCCAGAGCTTCAGTCATCGACTGAAAATCCAAACAAAAAAAGTGAAAAATTATACCCAAAACCATAAAATGATTGCACTACAAACAAACAGACCTCGTCTAAATTTATTGCCAGAACTCTGGACGGACCTTGTCAAACTGAACAAGGACTTGGATAGCGAGTTCAGGGCTGAGAACTCCGTTTGAAACCATCTCGTCCAACGTCTCGGTCAAGCACATACCTATGGTGGACCTACGGTACAGCTCAAACGTTGCCATTCTTCTTCTTATCAAAGATCCGTCAAGAGTCGAGCGAAACGAAACTACAAACCCACAAAAAAACGAAACAAACCCATTACGATTCAATGAAAAAATTCTAATTTTTTTAATTAAAAATTTGAATAAATACACACATGCATAGAAGAATGAACGATGGCAATAAATTTTTGAAAGATTAATAATAAAATTCTCGATAAGCTGTGCATATACAGGAGAATATAGATAAATCCAAGTCGGAAGAAAGGGTGTGATTCGGAAATTACGATTAATGAGAGAAAGAGAGGAACCGGTAGAGGATTGGTAGCTCCGGTATGATATGAGTTCTCTCGTTCTGTCGAAGAGCTTGAGAGAGCAGAGCGAGAATCAATGATAGGAGGGAGACAGATTGGGGCTTTTATACCCTAATTTTTGTAGCTGTGATCTTATATAGGGGAGCGGCTGAATAGGAAAACTTGGAAAGACGAAAAAGCCCCGAATGTTTCGCCTTGGTCAATTTAGTTTTTTTTTTCGCACGTTAATTTAGGTTCTGTTTGACAACTTTAAAAAGTTAATTTTTATTATAAAAGAATTAATTTTTAATCTGTAATATTCAGCATTTTAAAAAATGAGCTTTCAACTAAATGTGCAAAAAGATAAATTTTAATACGCAAGGTCTAATTGCGTATTTTCTCCTGAAAATACCTTTTAAATAGATAAATTTATCTGTTATGCATAACAAACAGATAAATTTATCTGTACTTTTCAAAACATGTGTAAGGCACACAGAGAAATTTATCTGTTCTTTTCAAAATATGTGTAAGAGGCACAGATAAATTTATCTGTTGACTTGCTTTACACATGTGAATATTTTTATTTTTTATTTTTTATTTTGTCAATTCATATACTATTAAAGTAAACTTGAAAATTGAATCTCATGACAGAAACGAGAACAAATAAGCTTGAAATCAGAATCCATCATATACGTAATAAATTTTGAAATTAATAAACAAAGATTCACTCTTATATACATGCACCATCATGCCTTCATATACAATCTCAGTGTTCTGTACGAGCATTCACAGTATAATTATCCGATCAAGTTTAAACAACCAGAGAGATGGCTAGTAAGCCGACGAAGATGATTCCGAGTGCGAATCTGTTCGCGAAGTTTGATACAGATCCCAAGAATAATTAGATTATAAATTACGAGTGCATAATAATCGATAAACATGATGGGGAGGATGATGATGACGATGAAAAAGATAATGAAGAAGCGAGGGTATTTTTGTCTCAAAAGGATCTTGTGCGTTAAAACTTTTACGTTGATGGATTTTGTTTGTTAAAAAATCTTATACTTGATGAAAAACAGTAAGCGACGTGTAAATTGGACTGTTCACTAATTTTTGGTTTAAAAAATTTATTAACTTTTCTTACTTTATTTTTTTAGAAAAATCTATATAAATTTCAAATACTTATTTTTTTTAAATAAAATAATCATAATACCCTTGATTTAAAAAGTTAAATCTCCTAACATAAACAAAATAAATTCAGCAAATATCACAAACACGATAACTTAAAATCAAAAACTAATAGTATGGCAGCTAAAAATAAAATAAAAAACTACTATAACAAAAATATCTTGAATAATCTAACTTTAAAAAATGAATAAATAAACTTCTTAAAAATTAAGCATTTTGGCCATCCAATTAGAGGCTCTTGTTTTGAATGGTTGTCATTGTGTCCCCACAATTAGTCCAAAAGGGCACATGTACACACAAAAATTATTTCATAGGTAGATAACACTGTGGTGTGATGTGCTTAATTGATATTATAATATATGTTGTCACTTTAATATGGAATTATACTAATGTTTTATAATAGTTGTCTCTAATATAAGTTTATTTTTTAAAATTGTGAATAATATGCATGTATTGATTAAACACATTATTATATTGACGCGGTGTTCTTTATTTATTGAATAATTTTTGAATGTACACGGACTAGCAACTATTTGTATATAAAGATACTTTGAATATAACTTAATTGTGAAACTAGTTTTTAATAATAATTTTAAAATTATTAAAGATAGCGACCAAATAAAAAAATTACTAGCCTCATTGCTGCATACTTCTAGCCTTACTAATATTTTTTATTAGATCCACTTTTAATTTTAACCAAATGTACCTTAACTAAAAAAAATACGAAACCAACTATATTGTTCAGATAATATATATGCATATACATTAAAAATATATTTTCAATATAAAATAAACTAATGAGTTTAAAATAAAGAGAGAAAACTTGAAAAATGTTAAACAATCGCCTATTAAATAAATATACAAGGATTAGCAATTAGTCGTGTTTAAAGTCACTTAATATAATTTAATTTTATATATTTTTAAATTAATAAATAGTTTTTTAATTATTAAAGATAACAATGTGAGTAAAAACTTTTGGTAGTCCTACTACAGATTCCTAACATCATTATTAATTTTTATTAAGTTTATTCTTAATTTCAATTAAATACAAACAAAAAAGGTATATGTTAACTAAAATATATAAAAAATCAATTTTATTTTATGGACAGTATTTATGCACATATATTAAAAATATGTTTTAATAAATAAAATATGATATGACAAAGTGGGTATGGATTGGGCTTCTTCCCGTTTAAAAATGTTTAAGATCATAAACCATTGGTTTCAGGTTTAATTGGGTTAAACTTGTGCTTATATAAGCCTGCTTTGGTAATACGAGTCACTCATTTTATTATTTTTAGAACATAAATTAATTATATACAAAGAAAATTATATTAATTGAATATAGTTA
Organism: Heliamphora exappendiculata; assembly: GCA_034768845.1. Lineage (NCBI taxonomy): Eukaryota > Viridiplantae > Streptophyta > Magnoliopsida > Ericales > Sarraceniaceae > Heliamphora > Heliamphora exappendiculata. The sequence continues at coordinate 21,431 of JAOTRH010439226.1, read as the reverse complement.
GTGTTTGAATAAATTATATTTGTGTTAATGAAAAATTAATGGTGAAGTTTAAATACTGTTTATTTAAAAAAAATTTAATTTATTCAAATATTTAACGATATTCGATCAATTAAATTTATTATAAATAATTTATATATCGAGAATAATTAAATGAACGAATCAAATCATCAAAACATACCAATTTTAAACTCAAAATTAGTTGAACTGCAATGTTCTAGTCCATCAGAGGACAAATTATTTTATTGGTAGAAAATATATCAAGTCATGCATGTTAAGGTAGCGTCCATTTAATACACTAACAGTTTAGATACATGCGATGCGTGTAAAATTTTAAAAAATAAAAAATAATGTGTTAATGTATTGATATTCGTTTTATTTTTTTGTTTTTATCTACAACTGTGTGAGAGAGAGAGTGATAGTTTTTGATTTTTGTTAGAGAGAGAGAAAAGAGAGATGAGTAGTTATAAAATTACATTTAAAAATTAAAATTAAAATTATTATAGGAGTATATTTGAAAAACCAAAATTTGGCTGGCTTCAAAAGGCCAAATGTTTGGATTTCTTTTATAATAGTATAGATATAAATATATAGATGTACGGTATGTGCCACTTTAATATGGGACCATACTAATATGTTATAATTATTATTTTTAATATAGAGTAAGTTTTAAAATTTATAAATACATAATATATATGTAATAATTAAACACATCATATCAATCTATATAACAAGATAGAATAACTTGATGTAATATTTATATAAATGTTAAAAATTCAACGCTTAAAATGAAATAGTGTTGGCATTTTATTTGTTCTCTCTCATATTTCATGTTATTCTATGTAAAAAAATAAAAATATTTATTAATATTACTTTTTTTTATTAATTCAACAAAAATAATTTAACTTTTATTTTAAATATTTTTTATCTATGTCAATTAATAAAATTATATTTTTAATTAGGTGCATTAAAATTAACTAATTAATTAATTATCAAATTATTAACAATAGAGATATGATGATTCATCTTTGCTAGATAGCAAAAAGACAAAAGATGACTTATATTATGTAAGTTGTAATTATTTATTTATTAAGAGTACTACGCAATATCACTTATAATGTATTATAAAAATATCTAATAATTTATTTATATTTTATAAATTATAATTATTTTTTTATTAAAAATACAATGTAACTTCGTATACATTATAACCCTGGAGTTCCTAATAATTTGCCCATACATAATGGGTTGGTGGGTGAACAGTTGCCACGTGTAAAATAAAACTCACGAAACAGCTCTTTTATAAAAATAAGTTTAACTTTTTAACTTAATTACGGAATTAGGAATTTGTAAACTTAATCTCATTCTAGGTAAAAGTATAAAATGTATTTACTAAACACGGCTTAAGTTTAACCTTCATATAAACTAGAGAATAAAATATTTTTGTTAAACACGTTTTTAAACAAACATGTTTGCTGGTTTAATACATAAAACGTTTTTAACAAATACGTTTTCAATTGATTTTAAATAAAGCATTTTTAATTGATTTTAAATAAAACGTTTTTGTTAAACCAACATTTAAAACTTTGTATTTAAAACGTTATTAGTACTCACGTTTTTTTTATTAAATCATTGAGTTCAGAATAAAACGTTTTTATTAAACACGTTTTTAGAACTTTTTATTCACTTTTATTAAACCCAGTTAGTGAGACTTTCATGGACAAATATTACTACGCGGTCGGTTTATATTTTTAGCAAGTATGATCTCAAGAAATTAAACTTTGTGTATATTTTAATTTTTAAATATTTTTTTATGATTAGATCTATTTATTTCGTAAAATTCAATAAGTTTGTTATACATATAAAAATTTAGGTTGACTCGATACCTATAACTAAGTAAAAGTTACAATTTTAAAATTTTTTTAAATAAATATTATTCAATCATTTAGTTACAGTTATCAAATGAATCTAATTTTTTTTTACAAATAAAAAACTCGACGAGTTCTACGTAATAAATGAATTCAATTATAAAAATATATTCAAAAACTAAAAAAAATATTTTTCATATAAAACTGTTTTTTATTGAGCTTTTTTTTCAGGCTAACCATATTTTTTATTTAAAAAAAAAAAACATTTTTATCAAAAACGCTTTTAATGTAAATGTAAATATACGTTTTCATTGTAAAAACATTTTTATAAAAAAAGTTTAAAAAAAAATTATATTTTATAAAAAAAATATATTTAATAAATACATTTTTACGTTAATTGAGAATAAAATTTAAAATTCACTATATGGTTAATTAAGTTTAAAATCTTGATTATTAGGGTAAAAGAGCCCCCCGAAACCTTATGCCGTGGCCAACACTGACGCTTTGCATGCAGGGCACGTTTGGGTCTCAAGTCTCTCTCTCTCTCTCTCTCCCTCTCCCTCGCTTCCGATCACGCAGCAAAAAACGAGTTTTAGAGAACGAGGCTTCGCCGATGGAAGTGATCCGATCGCCGTCACCGCCCCGCCGTTGACGCCGCCTCCATCCACCGCCGGAACCGTTACAACAACCACTAACAGTGGGCGGCGAGAACAGTCGGTGGCGTCTCGTGCGGAGAATGGTTGCCTCTCTTTTGGGGCTTCAATTCAGGAAGGGTTTCGGTATCTTAAAGCCCATCTACTTGGTCAGGTATTTTCCGTTTTGGCTTAGCTAACTGGTCCTATGTTTAGCTTTTTAGTGATTTTTTTAATAATTTTTTTGTTTTTTATGATTTTTAAAATTTCTTTGAACTAATTTTTATTTATTTATTATGATAAAATAAATAAAAAAGTATCATTATTTAAATTGATATAAATTTTTTTTATTAAAAGATAAAAAAGGACTATATAAAAAAACTATCTCACATGATGCCAAGTCTCATTTTAATGATCCAAATTATTAATTTTGTAGCACGTAATATGTTAATTATTTATAGAAAATATTGATTAGAAATTATTAAGCATTTAAGTAAAATAAATTTGTCTTGAAAAAATGTGATGCTGTGAATTTACCCTTCTCCTTAATTACAATAAATATAATTTGTTAAAATATATACTTAACAATATTTAATTATTTTTATTTTATATATAAATTATTTATATAATAAAATTTATAAAATAAGCAATTTGAATCATCAAAGAGTGCGAGCGCTAATAAGGCCAACAATATCGTGGCGGTGTTAGCATTGCCGACAATGTTAGAGAAGCCTTATTGTTTCTTTTTGGATGGAGCATGTGCCAACTGTATAGACAAATAAATAAAATAAAATGGAGTAATGCTATTTAGATTGATTTTATAAGTCTATTTCACATGTCTACGTAGCATAACTAAATAATCAGTAATTTTTTATTGTTAAAGGGATAAATAAAAAATTTCAACTATGCCACATAAATAGACATCTAACGTAAGTATATAAAGTAGGCTTAAATATCATTTTCTAATAAAATATTAATGCTATGAGAGCTAAACTAATTTACTAAATTAATGCATTAAATAATGTGAAATAATTATAAATATTGAATACAAGTGGAGTTTGAGTGAGACTCATGACATTAATAGTTTTGATTGTATCGTGTTATTTGATGCATTAATTTAGTTATTTAGAGATGACAATGGAGCAAGATCGAGACGAGGTCTGTATTCCTATTACTTACTTGATTGAGGCGAGAATGAAAAAAAATATCAAGGAATAAGGTGGGAGCGAGAATATTTTTGAAATAACTTATAAAATTTGAAAAAGTAATACTAATAAGAGTTAGACATAATAAAATAAATAAAAAATAGTAATTGACGAATTAATAGAATTAAAAATTTAAAAAGTAAAAAATAGAGAAAGAATACGAGATAAGTAAAATATTTTAGTCTTATTTTATTTTTTAAAAATAAATTTTTACATGTATTTATATTTTAAAAAATACTTATCTTATGAAATTGGAGGCATGGTAGAGAAAAATGAGGTGGGAGAACAAATACTGTTGTTGGATTTAATTTTTGGAATAACAAGAATTCGTCGATTTAATAAAACTCGGACAACACGAAAATAACAGTAATTAAATTATAGTAATCTGAAACTAATTTCAAAATAAAACAGAATTAAAACAAAGTGCTTTTATTTACAGGATAATCCAGAAAAAATAAGATATACAGAAATAAAACTGGTTAAAAACAGAAAATAAATTAAGAACAAATTAAAGGAAATGAAACAAGTTAAGTAAAACGAGTACTATAAAGTAAAAAAAAAAATTGATTTTGAAATCTGTAAAGATTAACCGAACAGAATACTGTTTAATTTTAAGAAACCGAAAAAATAGTACTGAAACTATGAAAGAAAACAGAACCGAAAAAGGAAAAACAAATTCAGCTTACAGAACAGTCGAAGAACAGAACATTGGGATTGAGTCCAGTGTTGAACGATGTGTCCTTAAGACAGAATACGTCCTAGTCTTGGTGGTTGCGATGCAGTGGACGTCTGCCTCTAGGATAAAACAATTCTTGTGTACAGAGGAAGCACGGCAATTTGTACACACAACAAACGCTGCAGTGTATGAACTTTCTCGAAAAACTATGAATGGAAAGAATAGGATGAAGAGTTTCGGCAATGGAGGTTTTGAAAACTTATATTCGAAATAGGTCTGGAACAGCCTTTAAATAGGCATTCCAGGTGACTGTTCCTATAATCCGAACAGGTACAGGCATCGGTCCGACCTGGCGGTTGGACCGCCCAACAACTACGAACCGGTTCAGAAATACTTCAACGGTCCTGAACCCTTCCAACGGTTCGGATTAAACGGTAACTATTAATTTAAAATTTAAATAATTAAAATTTTTAATTCAAAAATTTAATTAAATAAATTTTTTACAAAAAGATAAGGGTCGACCCACAACCCACAACCCGCGACCCTTGGACCCGGACCCGGCCTGGCTTGGCTCGGCTCGGCACGACACGGCCGGCCGGTCGGTCGGACGGGCAGGAGGTGACGGCGGCGCACGCGTGTGGGGTTTGGGTCGAACCCACAATTGGGTAGGTCCTCATCTGTTCACAAAATTGGGTACCCCCAAGGGGTACACCATTTAGGCTCAACTTGGCTTATATAAGCCACTCACCTAAGTTTATCCCAACCAATGTGGGATGGTAAAACATATTTATACTCACTTGAACCCGTACCCTTTTCTTTCCCAAGCAATGTGGGATACCTTTAAGTTACCATTATTTTGCTAATTTCAATGGCACACTTTTGAAATCAATTTCTCATTCACCTATTAATGGTTTTGAATGCCACAAAATTCATGATTATTCTACTCATGCAGATAAACAAATTAGAATTTAGAATCATAAAAAAAGATTAATTAAACACAAAGATAATTAGTTTAAAAGATAGCTAAAAGTTATATTATAACTTTATTCAAAACTCATTTTTTCCAACAATCTCCCACATGAATGGAATTTAATGGAAAAGAAGATGCAACAAGATGCAAACACAAAGAAAGTTCAATAAGAAAAATTCTGCATAGGATAGGTAGCTTTTGGTTTTGAACATTCCCTTATGAAAAATTATCGGACTTACTGCTAATCAGTGGACGCGATATCTTGAACTGTTCAGCCGTTTGTGTAAATCAAGACAATAGAGTTCACACAGAATTTTTCTAAACATAGCTAGGTTCTCACGATTGTGCCCATTTTGGCCATGGGCAAATCCTGGTTTCATGAGTGCTGTTAGAGAATGTAGTCTTAGCATTCTCATAGAAGTGGCCCATTCTCACTCATATAGGTGATTCTTATTAAGAGTATCCTGCTATACCCCACTTGAATTTCAAGGTATAAGAACTCTTAAAAGCATTGTTTAACCTAATAACGCTACAGATATCATTGTACTATTATAGGAATGCGTAAGAGATTTTATCTCCACAGTGATGACACTGAGTCACACACAATTCAGTTGTCCCTTTGAACCTAGATCTTGGAATCTTCAGTTAGCTAGGTTGGGTTGCCATTGAGACAACTCTTAATTCATAGGCTGTAAGCCAATTTCCCTCTATAAACGACTAGCTTGCTCTCCACTTAAGCCTTAGTTAACGGATCTGCTATATTGTCTTTAGACTTTATATATTCAATAAAAATTATTTCACTCGAGAGCAAGTGTTTCACTGTATTGTGTCTGCAACGTATATATCGAGACTTACCGTTATAAATATTATTCTATGCCTTAGCCATTGCTGATTGACAATAGCAATAAATGCAAATGGCTGGCACAGATTTAGGCCATATAGGGATGCCTTCTAAAAATTGACGGAGCCACTCAGCTTCCTCTCTACCTTTGTCTAAAACTATAAACTCAGACTCCATTGTGGACCTCGCTATACATGTTTGTTTAGACGATTTTCATGACAGAGCTGCTTCACCCAAAGTGAATACATATCCACTTGTGAATTTTGAGTCATTAGTATCAGATATTCAATTTGCATCACTGTATTATTCCAGTACAGCTGGATATCTAGTGTAATACAATTCATATTTTTGGGTGTATCTCAAATATCTTAGTACCTTTATGATTGTCTGTCAATGGTTAGTCCCTGGGTTACTAGTATATCTACTCAATTTGCTCATAGCATATGTCAAGTCGGGTCTCGTACAATTCATTAAGTACATGAGACTCCCAATGATACATGAATATTTCAATTGTGATATGCCTTTATTTGTATTCTTAGGTAAATATAGATTTATATTTACAAGTGTCATTGTAATGCGGGTATCACCCTTATCAAATTTGTCAAGAATTTTTTCAACGTAATGGGACTGAGATAAGGCATATTCATCAGATGTTTTAGTGATTTTCATCCGTAATATAACATCTGCTATTCCCATATCTTTCATGTCAAACCTCTTGTTCAGCATATTCTTGGTAGTTTTAATCATATAATTATTACTACCCAATATTAGTATGTCATCAATATATAAACAAACAATGACATATTCTCTGTCAGTGTCTTTCACATAGATATAGTTGTCACACTCATTTATTTTGAAACCATTTGAAAACATTACGCTGTCAATTTTTTTATGCTATTGTTTAGGTGCTTGTTTTAACTCGTAAAAGGACTTAACAAGCTTACAAAAGTTTCTTCTATCCTGGAGCTATAAAGCCCTCAGGTTGTTCCATGTAGATTTTTTTATGTAAATCTTCATTTAAAAAGGCTATCTTAACATCAATTTGATATATTTCTAGATCAAACAATGATGCAATAGAAATCAACATCCTAATGAAAGTTATTCTGGTCACAGGCGAGTAAGTATCAAAATAGTTCACTCCTTCAGTTTGCCTGTATCCTTTAACTACAAGCCTCGCCTTGTATTTTTCAATTGATCCATCTGCACTCATTTTTTTTTGAATATCCATTTATATCCAAGAGGCTTACAACTAGGTGAAAGATCCACCAGTTCCCAAGAGGATAGATTCAATTTCACTATTGATTGCCTCTTTCCACAAAGGTGCATCCGGGGCGGACATTGCAGCATTAAAAGTTTCAAGCTCATTTTCTAACAAAAATGTTAGAAAATTCAGACCAAAAGATTTGGATGTTCTACCTCGTTTACTACGTCTAGGTTCATCATCCTTTCTCAATCCTTGATCTCTATTTTCCAGTTGGCTCCTGCCTACTGTAGTTTTATAAGTTCATTTGTGAGAATTTAACTCTTGTGTAGATTTGCACGGAAATACATGTTCAAAAAATAATGCATTTGTAGATTCAATGGCCGCGTTCACTTGAATATCAGAATTATCACTTATGTGTACTAGAAATCGATATGTACTACTGTTATTTGCATATCCTATAAATATACAATCAATAGTTTTTGGTCCAATCTTGATTTTTTTTTGGATTTGGAACCGCTACCTTAGCTAAACACCCCCACACTCTTAAGAATTTATAAGTAGGTTTTCGACCATTTCATAATTCATACGGAGTTTTGTTTTTTTTCTTATGGAGTATTTTTTTGAGAATGTAATTGACAGAAAGTATTGCTTTTCCTCACAAGTTCTGAGATAACCCAGAACTAATGAGTAAAGTGTTCATCATTTCTTTTAAAATCTTGTTTTTTTGTTCAGCAATTTTGTTTTGCTGTGGAGTATAGGGAGCTGTGGTTTGATGAATAATTCCATATTGTGAACAAAATTCACCTCAAGATGATTCATATTCACCTTTTCTATCACTCCTTAAAACTTTAATCTTTCTGCTAAGTTAGTTCTCAACCTTTGTTTTACACAAAATAAAACTTTCTAAGGCTTCATATTTGCTCATTAACAAATACACATAGTAATACCTAGTATAATCATCTATAAAAGTAATAAAGTACTTTTTGCCTCCTCGTATTTGAACAAATTTCAAATCACATATATCACTATAGATTAAACCAAGAGGCTTGGTACTTCTTTCCACAGACTGAAAAGGCGCTTTAGCTAACTTAGCTTCTACACAAGTTTCACATTTATGATTTGAGTCAATATCAAATTTAGGTAAATAATTCATGTTAATTAATCTACGCAATGATTCAATATTAACATGTCCTAATCTACCAGTAAGTACTTTTATTGATAGTTTTTGGAATTACAGTAAGTACATTTAATTTGAACAAGCTGTCTGACAAGTACAATTTTCCAACAAACATTCCCTCTTTACTAAGTATAAACTTGTCAGACACAAAGAACAGCCTGAACCCATTTTTGCTCAACAAAGATCCTGACACTAAATTCTTGCGAATTTCTGGCACATGTAGGACATTATTGAGTGTCAGCTCCTTGTCGGAGGTCATCTTCAGTACAACCTTCCCTTGTCCTTCCACCTTTGCAGTAGAAGAGTTTTTCATGAATAGTTGTTCTCTACTTGTCACTGCTTGATAAGTGGTGAAAATTTTCTAGTCTACACACACATGTCGGGTTGCACCGGTATCCACCCACCACTTTCTTGGGTTGGATCCAACCATGTTGACCTCGGACACTACAGCTGTCAGATTCATCTCAGACACATCAGATGAGAGATTCTCTATTTCAGCAACATTTGCCTGAGAATGCTTCTACCTCTTCGAGGCATTTCCCTGGTCCTTGTGGCTACGGCAGTCTTTGGCCCGATGGCCCGACTTGTCACACACGAAGCACCTTCCCTTAAACTTCTTCGAATCACCACCCTTGGCCTTCTAGTTGTAATTCTTTCGCTTGTTCCCTTTCTGAGCTTGTTCCACCACATTGGCTTTTGTGTTGAACTGAAATCCTTGTGACCCTTTGGTTTCGGTAATGCAGTTATCCTCTTCAATCTTGAGCCTCACTATCAGGTCTTCAAGCTTTATTTTCTTGCGCTTGTGTTTCAGATAATTCTTAAAATTCCTCCAACACGGTGGGAGCTTTTCAATAATCGCAGCCACTTGAAAGGACTCACTCAAAGTCATGCCCTCGACATGAATCTCATGTAGAATCAGTTGAAGCTCTTGGACCTGGCTGATGATGGTCTTCGAATCCACCATAAGAAACTCGAGGAATCTGTCGATGACAAATTTTTTCATCCCGACATCTTTCATTTTGTATTTATTGTCAAGGAAATTCCACAACTATTTTGCCGTCTTCAACGGATTGTACACGTTATACAACGTGTTGTCCAATTCGTTCAGGATATAGTTACGGCACAAAAAGTTAGCATACTGCCATGCATCGACTACCGCCACAACCTGCCTGTCATCTTCGTTCTCAGACAACGAAGGAGCATCCTCTTGGAGGAACTGTGTCAGATTCAACGTGATCAGGCAGAACAACATCTTTTGCTGCCACCTCTTAAAATTTGTCCCATTAAATTTTTTCGATTTCTCCCCGTAGTTCGCAGGAACCATAGTAGGAATCGGGGCTAAAACAGAGGCCAAAATTGGGGCTGGAACAGAAGCCACCGCAGGAGCAGAAGCAGCAGGGCTGCACGGCTGGTCGACAGCGGCGCGCTTGTGGGGTTTAGGTTGAACCCACCGTTGGGTAGGCCATTCTCCGTCCACAAAACTAGATATCCCCAAAGGACACACTCCTTAGGCTCAACTTGGTTTATATAAACTACTCACCCAAGTTTCTCGCAACCAATGTGGGATGAAAAAATATATTTATATTTACTTGAATTCTCATTATTTTCTTTTCCAAGCAATGTGGGTTAGTTTTAAGTTACCATTATTTTGCCAACTTCAATGGCACATTTTTGGAATCAATTTCTCATTTACCATTAATGGTTTTGAATGTCACAAAATTCATAATTACTCTACTCATGAAGATAAACAAATTAGAATTTAGAATCATAAAAAAAGATTAATTCAACACAAAGATAGTTAGTTTAAAGATAGCTAAAAATTATATTCTAACTTTATTCAAAATCTATTTTTTCCAACAAATGTCGTTGTCTCTTTTGATATCGGGGGCAAAGAAAACTTGTACATAACAGTGTGGGGATGTGCAGCTGAAAAAATTGACATCCCTATATTCATCATAATATTACTGTAAAAAATTATACAAAGACGTATTTAGATATATGTATATATGTATATATATATAATAGCAGCCATCTAAGGACCAGCTCTAAGTGGACCCAAAAATTAAACTCAGTGGAGGCACAATTTCAAAAAACGATGAGATTTTTTTTCTCATAACGGTGGTGTTTGGGATTTTTTAAACTAGTTGGTTATAGATTGTAATTTATAACAGAAATTGTGAGTATTTGATAAATATTGTAACCTGTAACTAAAATAAAAAAAATAGTAATGATTTATAGAAAAAGTTATAAGTATTTAGAATATATTATAACTTATAGTTAAAATTAGTAGCAGGAAACTAAAAATTAGTAGTATGAGCTTTGCCAAACACCTCCAATCAAATACTCATTTTTAATGAATAAATATATTAATTACACAAATTCTGTTTGTTATTTGTTTGAATATTTATTATTTGTGACTCAGAATCTTTTAAAACCCCTGTCATCCAGTGTCGCTCTCTTGTAATTGCAGTGAAGTTTTTAAATTTGCATTCATGTTTTTCCCTTAAATTTTCATTATAGAATCTCTTTCTTTTTTTTAAAAAAAAAATCTTGAATTTCATCCGTTTAAATGTTTATTCTGTAGAAAAATCACTCCCTTTATAATAATATTTATAATAACGTATACTAATGTTGTTTGGGATTTTTAAAAAGTTTGCATTTTTTTTTATAAAAAAAAATTAAATTGTCTAGAATAATTCGTTTAGGGTTATTTTTTCTTTTTTACTTTTGGTTAAAATAGATAATATGGGTTGACTTTTTCATTATATCCTGTAGTGTTTGGAATACTTGACATAAAATTTTATTTTTTAAAGTAAAATTAAAATTTTAATTAAATGTATTATAATTATTTTATTTAAAAAAAAGTTAAGAGTGTTTAAGATGTGCATATGTTTCTTATTTTTTTTAATTAAAAGAGAAAGTTTGTAATTTTTTTTTGAGATGCCAAATACTATAATTTAAAATCTAAAAAAAATCAATTTTTAGAGATGTCAAAGAGTATGTTTTAATTCATGTATTTATATATATTTGTATTTTGAACTATATTTACTTAAATTTTCACTCTTAAATATTAAGATGTAGCTGTTAGAGATGGTAAAATTATTAGACACTCTCGGAGTACTATGTAGGTGATGCCATGTGATACCATCGACAAATAAATTATCGCAACTTATACAATATGGGCTACATTTTATTTCCTAACCACCCAACAAAAACGAGTTTTCATGTTTCTAACGTAAAATTTGTCATTATCATATTAGGTGAAAGTACCACGTGAACTTGTTGCATAATACTTCGGGAGCACCGAATAATTACTCTGAGAGATGGGGTTCTGTTTGGAATTTCACATTATTTTGTTGGCAAAAAGATTGAAGTAATTAATGAAAATAGGTTAAGAAGATGAGTGCAAGAAACGAGAAGAAAGCAACTGAAGTTGATCTTCAGACTGCCAAGATGCAGGTTGAAGGTTGAAGCAGCTGATGTTGCCGAGACTACCAAGAAGAGACTTGATAAATTCAATTAACTTCTCAAAATTCATAATTTCTTTTTTTTTCTTTTTAGTTTTTCACCTTTTTCTTTCTTTATTTTTTTCTTGAAATTTGCAATGGTTGGTTTGCATGGAAAAATATTTTTCTATGTTTTTTATTTTATTTTTCCCTCAATTGAAGAAGAGTATTTGACAACGAATCATTTTGTTTTCTCTGCATTAACCTTTTTTTAATTACTATTTTCCTTCAAAAATCTTATCTAAAGAGATATGGGCCGAGGCCCGTGACTGGCGGGTCTACGGTCCAGGCCCATACCTCACAGGCCACATCATGACCCGGACCTGAAGGGGGTATAACACAATATAGGTGGCCTCAACACGTAGACAGCCGAGACATCTAGACGACCGAGACACGTAGACGGCCTCAACGAATTTTGCCACAGCACGACAATCGAGTTCTGACACAGCCTTTAATATGATTTGACCATGGGAGTACAATATTTAATGTGATTAGACTGAGCGCTTCTCATCGAGTGCGTTCTACTTCGGAGGAGCATTGTAACTCATGAGTCTCAGCCCAAAGGACGAGCCGAGGTGTCAGTCTTAATGGTGACACGACCGAACGTTCTACGAGGCGTCAGTCCCCATACCAATATGTCGTGCAGAGCCGCCTTGCAGGGCTAGGTGCCAGAGGTAATCATGAAGCCAGGGGGGCTAGGGGAAAAAGTGCATTTGACTCCTTATAAAAAGGAAGTCTCAGGTCCAAAGAAAATAGGCTTTCTTTTTTGGTTTTTGGTAAAAGCATATATTGTGATTTTTGGTTCATATACTTCGCCATTAACAAAAGCTTCTAACTAATTTGATCGTCGGAGCGATTTTCGAAGGTTTACCGCTAGATAGGTCACGTTTGTTGATTCTTGTTGGTTCTTGTAGACAGTAGACGAAGGGAATGAGCGGACGGGTCGGGTTCAACCCACCAAATTAATAGAATTTACGGTTCAGCACCGTACACTGGCGTCGTATGTGGGAACCCGGGTGTAACCATCTCAACGTCCCGTTGGTGACACCTTTCAAGGTGCCGATAGTACTCGACGAACATGCCTCGCTTGCCTCTGCAGAAGGGATGAAATCGCAAAGGATGGATGGGAAGGAACCCGCTCCCATAATAGCTAGGGCCCTCAAGCCCGACCTTGCCAGGGAGTCGGCGCTCCTCGCTATGGGACAGGAAATTCAGAAACTCCGCGCTTCTTTGAGGAACCAGGAACGGGATTCACAAGCCTAGGTGGAAAGTTCGCACACGACAGAGCCAGAATCTCCGGGGACCAGGGGCAAGAAGAAGGTGAACAAGGTCGACCCAGAGTTGGAGCGGATGCTCCGGGAGTTCACCAAACAAAAGGAAGAGTCCAGCACGGACGAGAGCAGTTACGTTCCTGGGAAGTCAAAATGGGACAAGGATCCCTCACGATGGCACGAGGGCTCGTCATCAATACCTCAAGCAATCACCGAACGTGGTGGGGCGAGGGAAGATAAGATAGCCACACCATTTGCTGAGTATTTGGACCAGGCCGAACCCCCAAAGAGTTTCTCCTTGCCCATGTTTAAATAATACGACGGACATTCAGACCCCAATACACGCATCAGCCATTATAGACAGATGATGACGCTATGGTGTTGTAATGACGCTCTCATGTGTAAAGTTTTTTCTTCCAGTCTAGGTGAGGCTGGGTTATGCTGGTTTGACCGGTTGGAGCCTTAGACGGTGACGAGCTGGAAGGATCTATCACAAAAGTTTGTAGCGCGCTTCATCACTAATACAAAAATTCCGAAGGAGATTGATTCGCTTATGGCTGTACGGAAGGGAAAGGAGTCTCTGCGCGAGTATATGAGAAAGTACTCGAAAGTGTACAATGATATAGAAAATTGTAACGAAGAGCTAGCCGTGGCGTCCTTCAAACACGGCCTCCGGCTCGGAGGTAAGTTGAGAGCCTCCTTGACGAAAAAACCACCGCAGGGGATCTCGGCGCTGATGAGCCAGGTCGAGCAATATATAAGGATGGAAGAGGATATGGGCAGTGCCGAGGTAAAGAGTAGGGCTGGGGAACGAAGGGTGACTCCGGAGAGATCGTGGAGGCCCAGCCCTGCAAGAATCAAAGGGTTGAGTCCAACGTGGCCAGTAAAGAGGACGAGGGCCGAGCCTCAGAATGTCCCGCTTCGGTTGGGCACCGAGCGCAGACGAGAGGAGGTAAACACAGTTTTCAAAGACTTAATCTGTGAACTCCTACCCCAGATTAGGGACATGCCATATTTCCAATGGCCTCCCCGACTGCCCGATTCGGTCGTTCAATTAGCCATAGAGCGTAGTATAAAGTGAAGGTGCTCCTATCTTAGAGATAGGGGTCATCGGACGGAAGACTGCCGGGCCTTTAAAAAGCATCTTGATTACTTGGTACAGCTTGGGCACCTGAAAGAATTCCTGGCTGACGGGGCGGATAGGCAAAATTCCCCTGGCGAGAGGAGAGCAGAGCCTTCCAGTGGACCAGTGCACCGCGGCGTAATTAGCGTGATTCACAGAATGGCATGGCCGCTGCAGAAGAACCTCCAGCGAGGGCAGTTGCAGCGATTGGGGCACATAGCCGAGGTAATGAAAGTGCAGGCAGGAAATGGGAAAAGGTCTAGAGAAGGGGAAATTGGTAACCAAATTTCATTCTCGGATGGGGATTCAGAACGAGTACAACACCTCTATAACGATGCGTTGGTCGTCTCTTTGGTTATTTCAAGCTTCGAGGTCAAGTGGGTATTGGTTGATCAAGACAGTTCGGTCGAAGTTATGTACTACAGCCTCTTTAAAAAGCTCGGTCTCAGCAGTCGAGACCTATCCCCATCGCGTACTCTGCTTGTTGGATTCAACTCACAGCCGGGCTGGCCCTTAGGAAGCGTTATTGTACAGGTAAGGGCAGGTACGGTCGAGATCGCAACAACTTTCCTGGTAGTTGACGTCCCCTCGGCCTATAATGCCATCATGGGACGAACCTAGTTACACGAGATGAGGGCCGTCCCATCTACATATCATCAAGTGCTAAAATTTCCCACTGCCGAAGGAACGGAGGTCGTCTATGGAGATCAGACTGCATCCAAGAACTATTTCATGGCGGCCTTCAAAGCCGAAGTACAGCCTCAATAGGTGATGGTCGTCGGCATAAGTGATCCTCCAGTCTTAGATGATGTTGGGAGAGTGGTCCAAGATAAAGCTGTGGAAGACCTTGAGATGGTTGGGATTGATCCAAGCTCTCCATAGAGATTTTTCCTCCTCGGGTCAACCATGTCTGGACAAGAGAAAGAGGAGCTCCTTCGGCTGTTACATCAGAATATGGAGGTTTTCGCCTGGACACCCTACAACATGCCGGGGGTGGATTCCGCGTTTATATGTCATGCCTTTAATGTTGATCCTGCATCCAAACCAGTGAAGCCAAGGGAGAGGCGTTCGGCCCCATAGCATAAGCAAGCTGTTTTCGAGGAGGTACAGAAGCTACTGGCGGCAGGAGCTATAAGAGAAGTTCAATACCCCGAGTGGTTATCTAATACAGTGGTGGTACGAAAGAAGGGAGGGGAATGGCGGGTTTGCGTTGACTTTACGAATCTAAATAATGCTTGCCCAAAGGATAGTTTACCCCTACCAAATATTGACCAACTGGTAGATGCAACAGCGGGGCATCAGCGTATGAGTTTTTTAGACGCCCATCGGGGTTATCACCAGATAGCCATGTTGGGCCGAGACCAGGAGAAAACTTCATTTATCACCCCGCGAGGAATTTATTGTTACAACATCATGCTGTTCGGCCTTAAGAACGCAGGGGAAACCTTCAAGAGAATGATCACGCGTATGTTCGCCGAGGTGCTAGGGAAGACGATGGAAGCATATATTGATGACATGGTAGTCAAGTCAAAATGGAAGGAGAACCATCTGGTTGATCTACAAGGAATATTTGATATTATGAAAGTCCATAATCTGCGATTAAATGCCGCGAAATGTGCCTTCGGCATCAGTTCGGGCAAATTTCTTTGTCATTTGGTTACTCATCGCGGAATTGAGGCTAACCTGGACCAAATCAGGGCTATCCTAGACATTCGAATGCCATGTTCGGTCAAGGACGTACAGAAGCTAATGGGAATGACGGCTGCATTGAATCGATTTATAAGCCGAGCTCCAGACAAGTGTCGGCCTTTTTTCCTGACACTAAAGAAGGGGGAAAGGTTTTGCTGGGATGAGAACTGTGAACAAGCTCTTCTCGATCTCAAAAATTATCTCTCTTCTCTGCCCTTGCTTTCGACCTCGAAGGACGGAGAAGAGCTGTATCTATATTTGGCCACCTCATCCCACATTGTCAGTGCGGTATTGGTCAGAGAGGAAGATAAACAACAAAGCCCAGTATACTACGTTGGACACACTCTTACAGGGTCAGAGACAAGGTATCAGCCTTTGGAAAAATTAGCCTACGCCCTAATCATCGCATTGCGCAAACTGCAACATTATTTCCAAGCGCATGCCATTGTCGTCTTTATGAAACACCCCCTACGGGCCCTGCTCTCCAGGGCTAACTTGACGGGAAGAATGGCTAAATGGGCCGTCGAACTCGGGGGTCACGATATTAGCTTTAAACCCAGGGCAGCCATTAAGGGCCAGGTGTTGGCAGACTTTGTTGCTGAGTTCTCTGGGAATATGTCAGGGGCAGAAGGAGAAGAGGAGGTGGCCGAACTCCCCACACCTTTGCATCTGGTAGGGCTTTGGACGCTACACGTTAGTGGGGCATCAAATAACCACGGAGGAGGGGTGGGAACGGTCCTCACATCTCCTGATGGTTTGGTACTAGAACATGCCCTCAGACTTGGCTTCAATGCTTCCAACAACGAAGCTGAGTACGAAGCGATGTTGGAAGGACTCGAGGGAGCAACAAAGCTCGGCATCACGACATTAGAAGTATTCAGCGACTCTCAACTAATTGTTAGTCAGCTAAGGGGAGAATACGAAGTAAGAGATGAGCGTATGGTGAAGTATCTTCAACAGGCGACAGAGGCCATGAGCAGATTTTCCTCTATCAAGGTTGAACGAGTGGGCCGAGCTAAGAATAATCATGCCGATTCCCTCGTTAGTCTCGCTTCGGCCATTGGAACAAGCAAGGAAAGGATCGTGGTAATTCGGTTCCTCCCAGGGCCAAGCATTGCTAACGCGAGGCAGAAAATGCGGACGTCTTACTAGCTACTTCGTTACCATCCTGGATGGACCCCATTGTGGTGTTTTTGAAACAGGGTGCGCTTCTAGCCAAAAAAAGGAAGGCATAGAAGTTAAGACTCAAGGCAGCCCGTTTTTGGCTTTCCTAAATGGACAAGTTGTACCGGCGGTCTTACACTGGACTATACCTCCTGTGTGTACATCCAAACCTAGTGGATGACCTCTTCTATGAGATTCACGACGGGATATGTGGCAGTTATACCGGGCGAAGATCCCTTGCTCACCAAGCGATTTCTCAGGGGTACTGGTGGCCCTATATGCAGAAGGATGCACAACAGTACGTGAGAAAATGCGAAAAGTGCCAACTGTTCGCTCCCACATACATCCGCCTGCAGGGACCTTGAATCCCTTACAAAGTCCATGGCCATTCGCCCAATCAAGGCTGGACATCGTCGGTCCGTTCCCCAAGGCAGCAGGTAATAAGAAGTTTCTGGTGGCGGCAACAGACTACTTCACTAAATGGGTGGAGGTGGAGCCATTCGCCAATATCAAAGAGTCAGACATGAAAAAATTCATTTGAAAAAATTTCGTGACGAGGTTCGGCATTCCACGTACTATCATCTCGAACAGTGGCACTCAGTTTGATGGCAGGTTGTTTCGACAATTTTGTGCCGAACTGAAGATCGAACTCCGCAATTCTACTCCGGCATATTCGCAAAGCAATGGTCAGGCTGAGGCTTCCAATAAAACTATCCTATCTAGAATCAAAAAGAGATTAGAAAAGGTGAAGGGACGGTGGGTAGACGAGCTCCCCTATGTGTTATGGGCGTACCGAATCACACCGCGAAGTTCCACGGGGGAAACGCCTTATTCAATGACTTACGGCACCGAGGCCGTTATACCCCTCGAGATTGGGTTGCCAACGATGAGGTCTGACGACTTCGATCTTGAGAAGAACACAAATAACTTAGCTAAAGAGTTGGATTTGATTGAGGAAAGGAGGGAGGAAGCGTTGCTGAAGATCGGATCGTACCATTAAGAGATAAGCAGAGAGTATAATAGAAGGGTCAAGCCAAGGGAATTTTGGGTCGGAGATTTAGTTTTAAGGAAGGTTATGGGAAACACAAAGGTACCGGGAGAAGGGAAGCTGGGACAGAATTAAGAGGGACCCTACAGAGTCAAAACGATCGTGGGTCGAGGTGCCTACCGTCTCGAAAGCACTGATGGAAAAGAAGTTCCCTGACCATGGAATTCGGCCAATCTTAGGGTGTTCTATCATTAAGTGTTCTCTTTATCTCTTTTATTATTAAGCGTTTTGTGTCCTTCCTTTTTGTAAAGCAATGAATGAAATATTTATGCTCATTCTGGCTCTTAAATGAATGCTGTTCGGCCTGAGGATGGAACATCCTCTTAAGAGTCTAATCTCTCAGGGTTTCAAACAACCCCCATTGAAGGGGGCCAGCTTGGTCTGAGGATGGAACATCCTCTCAGGAGTCTAAACTTCTAGGGTTTCAAACAACCCCCATTGAAGGCGGCCAGCTCAGCCTGAGGATGGAACATCCTCTCAGGAGTCTAATCTCCCAGGGTTTCAAACAACCCCCATTGAAGGCAGCTCGGCTTGAGGATGGAGCATCCTCTCAGGAGTCTAAACTCCCAGGGTTTCAAACAACCCCAATTGAAGGTGGCCAGCCCAGCCTGAGGATGGAACATCCTCTCAGAAGTTTAAACTCCTAGGGTTTCAAGCATCCCCCATTGAAGGAGGCCAGCTCGGCCTGAGGATGGGATATGCTCTCTGACGAATCCAACTCCTGGAGTTAGGGAATAGGTAAGGTCGGCCTAAAATGAAAAAATAGCATACAACCATTACATTCAAAAGTGCAACCATATAGGAGGAAATATCATTCATTTAATTCATATGAACGGTGTGCATACAAAGAAAGGAGATGTTCGGCCTTACAAAGGAGCCATGACCGTGACGTCAGAGAACAAACAAAAGGAAGAAACGAAAAAAGTTGTGCTTTTAGGCTTGGGCGTCGTCCACCACCTCTGCCCTGCCATCTCCGCCCACGTCTTCTTGGCCATCGTCGGGGATCTCGACTACCTCCTCACCATCATCTGCATGACGGCTAGTGGCTGTGTCTTGTACATCACCAGGATGAGGAGGTATTGGGGGAGGGAGCTCGTGGTCAGTGGGATCCACCTCGATAATTTGTTCCTCTACAGCGGCAGTGGCATCAGCATCGGTAGGGGGGGTCGCTCCATAGGGAGAGGACAGCGGTACTTCGACGCGTTCCAAGCCTTGTTTGTATACCAAGGCCATTAGCTCGGCTTTGATACTGATGACCACTTTTGTCAGGTGAGTCCCGCACTCATCCCAGCCCCGTTACTAGAACTGGTCGTCGCGTTCTGTTCTTGCAGCCTCGAGGTTGGCAGTGATCTTCCTTTGAGCTTCGGCCTCTGCTTGGGCCACCGCTATCATGTCTCGGAGCTCGGCATTGGCCGCACTAAGCATAGCAGCCTCGTCTTTGGTTTTATTCAGCTCATCTTTGACCCTTTTCTCTTCCTCTTTGGCCGTCTTCAGCCGGGCCTCCAACCTTTGAAGGGAGGACGCGTTGCGGTTCAGATCCACTTCCAAGCTTTTTGCGTGCTTTGTGGAAAGCGTCAATGCCTTGCCGAGTTTCTTCGTCTCTCTCGAGACCTCGACAAACCAATCATGTAGCACAGTTACAGCCTGAAGTTGCTGAAAACAAAAATAAAAGGAGGGGGTTACCGTGAGACGATAGAGACATAATTAAAGGTGAAGGAAAAGAGTGAAGGTAGACTACTTACCCCGACGCTGAGCTGATATACTCTCTCGAAGAGAGTAGGGAGATTAACACCGGAATGGTCGGCAATGTCAGTAGGTAGGGCCATTCCTCTGGCGAGACATTCGGCCACGGGGGCAGACTTCGAAGAATCACCGACGTTGAGTTGTCGGCTTTGAACAATAAATTCCGAAAGCCATGAGGTCGAAACGAGAACCTCGGTTTCCCCTTCTCTGGTTGGGGGCGCTTTTGCTTTTGAAGTGTCATCTCTTCGAACCAGACGACGGCGTTGCAGTGGACGAATCTCGAGAGGA
This sequence comes from Heliamphora exappendiculata, assembly GCA_034768845.1. NCBI lineage: Eukaryota > Viridiplantae > Streptophyta > Magnoliopsida > Ericales > Sarraceniaceae > Heliamphora > Heliamphora exappendiculata. Next base: position 1,029 of record JAOTRH010439226.1, on the reverse strand, counting down.
CTCGACAATGTTGGTGGCGGAGGAGGTGGAATTACAGGGGCCGTCTCACGTGGGAGCACAGGGGCCCGTCAGCCAAACGGTGGGTTTGGCCGAGGTACTGGCGGTGCCACGTCCGAGTACAGCGGCTCTGAGGTTGAAAGTTCGCTGGCGCGGCATCTCTTCTTCTCTTTCCTCTGGATGGGGCAGAGACAGAGGGGGAGATGCTGGTGGTATGGCAAGGGGCAAGGCGCTCTAGCTGCGGAGCTCCCTCGTGATGGATTACTCTTCGGTAGCTCGGCACGTAATTAAGAAGATATGAGGCCGAGCGTAATTCTCGGATATGTAAGCAGCGCTGAACTTCGCCAAATTGGCCCGCCTCTTCAATTGTTTATCAAGAGAGGCAACTAAAAAAAATAGTTAAAATGATGCACAACAGTAGAAAATAAAAGAAGTAAAAAGAGAAGTCGAAATAGAGGGAAGCCGAACCGACCTTGACTCCCTGCCACCCTTGGGGTCGAACGACCAGCAAGTCCTGCGCGGCTGGCTTGAAACTCGAAATCTCCTTCCACCAGTATAAGGTTATTGTCATGTTTATCCGAGTCGGGGAGGTCATGCACCATCTGCTGCGCGACGCTCCTCTGACGGAGATAGTACGAATTCTCGTTGCCGGCGATGGGGTAGCAGTGAAATATCTCGGGGATGCCGAGATTCAAACCGTAGCAACGGTTGATCTCGGCCACCCCCATGACCACCCGGATAAAGTTCATAGATACTTGGCGAGGGGTAAGGCGGCAGGTAGCCAGCATGTCTCTCAAGAGAGAGTCGACCTCCACTATGGCGGCTATAAGGAACTCAACCTCGTTCCCTCTGGGGCGAAAAGGCAACCCAGAGACGTCAGGATCGCAATAGCAAATCGTGACATAGGGAGCGATCTGATATTTTGCCCTAAAGGTGGCCATGGCAGCGGGGGTATTAACATCTTTAACGAATTTTCCTTTTTTAGCCATGGCAAAAGAGAGAAGGAAAAACGAAAAAGGGGGTGGGGGGGTG